>BQNB010084991.1:0-10174 GCA_026074375.1 Tanacetum coccineum
CTAAACCCTAAATAATCCTAAAACCCTAATCTAAAACCCTAAACCCTAAACGAAACCCTAAACTAGTTCTAAACCCTAATTCAAAAACACTTAACCCAGATTAGCTTCCGCTGCTATATTTGTCAAAATGAGGGTGTTATAAGGCATAAAAATTATCTTGGAGAAAGCAGGTCACGCTTGATGATGACATGGAGATAATTGGCATTAATGGATCCATTGGTGCTAGAAATGGTTTTAGAATAACCTATGGACATTTTGATTCACCTAAAAACAAAGAAAGTTTTCTTTATACCGTGGAAGAAATCATCATTACTTGGGCTTTATGGCTATGCTGGTGATTGTGTCAACAACATTGGTGCCCATCTTAGAGCTTCTACAGATATTGTGAGAGTGGGAACATGGAGAACAAGTGTACTTGTCTTCTTGAGTTATTTTCTATGTGGCATGATTGTTTGAACAAAGTAACAAAGGCCCTATGTAACTTTGATATCTATGAAAACTATGGATGTTTAAAAGGGTTCAAACCATAAACATGATCACGTGTCGATAAAAATTGGGTTTTTAAAGGGTTTAAACTGTTCGAAAGAGTTCAATACAATATTTGATGTGTCATGCGTTTTCTCTTCTGGTTTAGACAAGCTTGCATTGTTGAACATGGAAAACTGCCCTAAAACTTCAGCATGCTTGGATTCACTTTTAGGTTTACATAAAGCTATGATCTTTCATTTGTCAAATTTTAGCATATTAATTTATTGTTACGCTATAAATTGCAACAATCATTTTTTGAAAGGACATAAGCACCTTCAAATATTATCTTTTACTGTCAATTATATAACTATCAAATAAGCATGTTGAGAACATGCATCCAAACATATCCCAAATAAAATCTTGATCTGCTAACGATTTCTTAGTTTTATACTTTGCCTGAAAAAACACAAAACATACACGTAATATTTAATATGTAGTAAAATGAAGCTAGCCCGCCCATCGGGCGGGCTATGAAGCTAGTCTTTATATATAATAAAAGAACAAGTTTTTGAATTGCATAGCCCTCCTTTCTGACGTCATATATTGACGTCATAATCAGAGCGGCATCTCCTCTCTCCAATAATACTACTTCGTCTCTGACATTTTCTATCCATCTAATTTAAAATTCAAATAACATGGATTCAATTTGCTTGCACTATTTTTTAATTTCTACCAACAACATTCTTCACGATTATTTGTTTCTTCACATATTAATTTCGATTATTTATTGTTTCAGGTATGTTAAATTGTTTTTTATTTTAATATTTTGTTCTATATCCTATACTATTTGTATAGATTTTGTATACTCGAATTATATTGGGGTTTTATTATGACGATTCAGATTAGGGGTTTTGTTATAAAGATTCATTCTAATGGTAAATGGGAATTAGGTTGTTCTTAATTTACATCTTCATTTTAATTTGTTTGGTTTTATTTTGGGTGTTCATAATATAAAAAGTTTGGTGGCAACACTGGATGTGCAATAAAATTTTTAGTTATGATCTATTGAAAGTTATGGGCCAGATATTTGCTTATTGTTGGTTAGGTGTCTTAGAGGAATATGAGAATCCTCGGATATATGTTTTGTAAGCACACGAGATTATGTATTAGGAGTTTTTAGGGCTTTAAGGGTCATGTTCTTCAAATTTAAGCTTTTTTAGGGCTGGATATTTGCTTATTGTTGACAAGTATGAAAAGATGCAATATTGCTTCGATTATTGTTTCATGGTGCCAAGTATGGATCATATTGACAAACAAGCTTATTGTATGAACTGATAAATATAATTTCTGATAAATATAATTTCTCATTTTTTATTGAATAAGAAAGAAACTTGCTGTTAAAAGTGGTTTGAACAAAACGTTCGTAGCCTGAGAGGGGAAATTAACAAGTGGTTTAATTGGTGTCGGGGTTTCTACCGATAAAAGATTATATCAGTAAAACACTTTGTTGTTCTACAGTTCATGGTTTCTGGTCTTAGTACTTTTTGATGAAAGGGTTCCATGTGATGGTTCTCTTAGGGGCTGGTCCTGGAGTTCGTGATATACAGGTAATGGTTCTTGACTTTTTTTTGTTTATGATGTTTTATATCCTATTACATTGTTGATCTGCTGCATTTATTTTAATACATAGTTGACATATATTGCAGTGTGACTTTAAGATGTTCACAAAAGTTGTTGCAATGAAGCTTTTTACTAATATTCGTTTAAAAAGGTTTGACATTTGTGAGCTTGCTTTAACTTTGATTCCTGTTATGAAAGTTTAACCGTTATGAAGCTAAAATAAATGGGTGTTTGGGAATCCAATTTTTAAGTTGTATTGTCTGTAGTCTTAACAGCATGTGTAACACCCCGTCTTTTCGAAGCGTTAAACCCTAAAATATACCTTCTAATTTACCTTATCATAGCAGAAGCGTTTACTCTTAGTCAGTCCCAAATAATCTCTTGATTCCTAAAGCAGCTTATCTGGGTTGCAAAAATTTTAAAAGAGTTTTGGGTCAGCTAAAGGCCTATTGAGAATTCATGGTTTTCACGTATAAAACAAATTATATAATAGCAAACATTTTTTCACAAATAACAAACTTGTAAATCGATCATGCAATTTGTTAAAAGTCATATAAGTTCTATTCAGTTACCACATACTCTTATTCAAATCAAATATCAACAATTTAATATAAACCAACAATGCAACTTATATCACCATACAACGTATATCAACTATTCACAATTTCCAACGATTTAACACATACCCGTTCGGTTCAACGGTTCCAACTATTCAAATTTCTTTCGGTTCAACGGTTCCAACAATTCATATTTTTACCTGCTCGGTTCAACGGTTCCAACAATTCATACTTTTACCCGTTCGGTTCAACGGTTCCAACAATGTTTTCGTTCGGTTCAACGATCCGACAATTCAACATATACGTAAGACATTATTCATTAATAACGTAACTCACCTTCTACATGGCAAACCCGACCTTGTTTGCTCTTACGGTATTTTCTCTTTTTATATGGCAAACCCGACCTTGTTTGCTCTTACAATATTTTCTCTTTTTATATCGCAAACCCGCCCTTGTTTGCTCTTACAACATTTCCTCTTTTATATATAAATGGCAAACCCGACCTTGTTTGCTCTTACAATATATCCTTATTATATATATATATATGCATTTGTTCGCTTCCTAAAGGTTTATAACCTGGATCGCCTTGTTAATAGCCTATGTACCATTTGGATTGGTAATTTGCGCTTACAGGCAAATGTGGTAAAAATTTCAAAGGCAAACTAGGGTAGTAATGCTGGTATTTCACGTAGCAAAAGTGACAGAAGCCATGTTTTAAAGTATAAACCTGGTGGATCAATATTGGACTTGATGGAAAATTTAATAGAAGTGAGACAAACTATGGGATTTAATATGGAAGGGTGTATGAAATTTTTTGAAGACATCATTGGTTTCCAAGGAGAGCAGAATGTTGTCAAATGAATTGTCTGTCTCTAAACATTCAAGGTCTTGGTCAATCGACCAAGAAAAGATGGATACATGAGTTGAATTCGAAGCACAAAATTAATTTTATTGCTTTTACAAGAGACTAAAATAGAATCGATTGATCTTATCGCTATCAAGGAGTTATAGGGAAATTCTTCTTTTGACTATGCTTTTAGTATGGCTGTTGGTTTCTCTTGAGGTATTTTAAGTGTTTGGAACCTAAATTTATTTATCAAAGAGAGTGTTACTATTTCGGATCATTTTTTGGCTATTCGTGGTACGCGGATTTCTTCTGACACTAGGACGATATTATAAATGTTTATGCTCCCCAGGATTTATCTGATCGGAAAGCTTTATGGGACTATATTAGACATCTTGTAGATTCTTGGTCTGGTGAGAGTATTATTCTCGGAGATTTTAACGAGGTTCGGTCAGAGAATGAAAGATTTGGTTTTATTTTTTACGAAAACGGTGCAAATGCTTTCAATCATTTTATTACGAGAGATGGGCTTATTGATCTCTCTCTTGAAGGGTATTCTTTCACTTGGACCCATCCATCTGCTTCCAAAATGAGTAAATTGGACCGCTTCCTTGTTTCTGAAGGTATGATTGTCGCTTTTCCATCTCTGTCTCCTATCTGTCTTGAAAGACATCTGTCAGATCACAGGCCTATTCTTTTACGTGAGCTAGACGTGGATTATGGTCCATCTCCATTCCGTTTATATCACTCTTGGTTTTCTAAAGACGGTTTCGATGATTTAGTTGAGCAAACGTGGAAGTCTCCTATTCCTAACGAATCTAACAGTATCATTTTGTTGAAGAAAAATTTTCAAGTTCTCAAAGCTTCTATTAAGCAATGGTGTAAAGAGGATAATCGACGTTCCAACTCTTCCAAATCTTCTATTCAAGCTCGTCTAGCCGATCTAGATAAAACTATTGATCATGGAAAGGGGAATGTTGAGATCGTAAATGAAAGTGCTACCTTACTAAAAGACTTACTTGATCTTAACGCCAAAGATTCGTTAGATATGGCTCAAAAGGCGAAAATTCATTGGTCCGTTGAAGGTGATGACTATTCCAAATTTTTTCATGGGATTATCAAGAAGAAAAGGTCTCAATTAGCAATTCAGGGTATTTTTTTTGAAGGTGATTGGGTTGTCAATCCCAATTCAGTGAAAAATGAATTTTTTAACCACTTCGCCAATCGGTTCTCATCCTTGGCAAATTCGAGAATTATTATCAATTCTCAATTTCCTACTCGTTTATCTTTAGATCAAATTGATGATCTAGAGAGGGTTGTTTCTTATGGTGAGATCAAACGAGCCGTATATGACTGTGGAGCTAATAAGTCCCCGGGTCCAGATGGGTTCACTTTTGAGTTTTTCAGAAGATATTGGACCCTTATTGATCTTGATGTTGTTGCTGTTGTTTTTGAATTTTTTTCTTTAGGTAAATTCCCATTTGGTTGTAATGCTTCTTTCATTACCTTGATTCCTAAGACGCAAGATGCCAAGTTGGTTAAGGATTTTCGTCCTATAAGTCTAATTGGTAGTATCTACAAAATCATTACAAAGATTATGGCAAATCGAATTACCTTGGTCATTTCTGATCTTGTCAGTGACGTTTAATCTGCCTTTATTGCTGGTAGACAAATCCTCGATGGCCCTTTCATAGTTAATGAATTGATTTCGTGGTGTAAACATCATAAAACAAAAGCTATGATTTTCAAAGTAGATTTTGAAAAAGCGTTTAATTCGGTTAGATGAGACTATTTGCACGATATTCTGGATAAATTTGGCTTTGGGCTTAAATGGAGGAGTTGGATTCAAGGGTGTCTTAACTTCGCCAAGGGTTCTATCCTTGTTAACGGCTCCCCGACATCTGAATTTAAATTCCACAAGGGATTGAAGCAAGGGGACCCATTATCTCCTTTCCTTTTTATCCTTGTTATGGAGAGTTTGCATATTTCTTTCAAAAAAAAATTGGACGCGGGTTTATTTAGAGGAATCCAGATTGATGGCTCCATGTCTTTGTCTCATCTTTTCTATGCCGATGATGCTGTTTTCATAGGAAAATGGGAAAATTCGAACATTAGTACTCTTGTTAATGTTCTTAATTGTTTCTCGATGGCATCTGGACTGAAGATAAATCTTCATAAAAGCAAGCTAATGGGAATAGGTATCGCCCATAATGATGTAATCAGGTTTGCTTCTCTCATTGGTTGCAAAGTTCTTTCTGCTCCCTTCTCTTATTTAGGAGTTAAGGTGGGCGGTATCCCGTCTAGACATAATTTTTGGGAGGAAGTTATTGTTAAAATTTCCGCTTGGTTATTTAAATGGAAGCTCAAAACTCTTTCCATAGGGGGTAGGTTTACCCTTACAAAGGCGGTGTTAAGTTCCATTCCTCTTTATCAAATGTCTATGTATCGTGTTCCCATGGGTATTCTGAACAGGTTGGAGTCTACACGTAGAGATTTTTTCAATGGTACGGAAAATAAAGAGAGGAAGCTCTCCTTGATTGCCTGGAAAAATTTTGTCGCCTAAGAGTAAAGGTGGTCTCAGTATCTCAAGTCTTTTTGCTCAGAATCGAGCTTTAATGTTCAAATAGATATGGCGGTTTATGTCTAATGGTTCTAGCCTCTGGTCCTGTTTCATCAAGGCTATGTTTGGTGCCCAGGGGTCTCTCGTTGATACAGTTTCTTTTCATTGGCGCTCGAATTGGCTAGACATCATTCGGGAGTTCCAATCTATATCTCACCAAGGTTTAAATCAGCTATCCCATGCGAAATTAAAGGTAGGCGACGGTACGAATACTTCGTTTTGAATGACGTTTGGCTTGCTGAATCTCCCTTTGAATCCCTATGTTACCCTAGTTATTTGCCCTGGAAGATGGATAAGCTCGTTTCGTTGTCGCAGACCAATTACATCCCTCGCGGTAGATGCTTTCGAAGGCCTCCTTGGGAGGGATAGAAGACCTCAGCTCACTTCTCTTGCCAAGATCTAGCTGCTGTCTCCTTTTCGAGTAAAAAAGATATGGTTTGGTCCGCTTAACTCTTCGGCTTATTCTCTGTTTAGGTCCTCGTGCCTTATTGATAATATCTCCATCCGCAGGTGGGTGCTCCGACTAATGGGTAAGGCGTCGTCCCTATTTAAAATTAACATTTTGCATGGCGATGGTCTTTGATAAAGCTCCCACGAGGTAATCTTTCCTCCGTGTATAGATAATCCTTCTATTATTTGTCCCATTGTAGTTCGCTGGAGTCAAGCTCTCATAATGTTCTTAATTGTCATGGCTCGTGATCTCTTGGGCCAAAGTCGCTCGTTGTGGAATTAGAGTTATTGGATATTCATGCTTATGAAGATTGGCTTTCTTGGTTTATTACTCTTCGCCTATCCAAAAGGCTCAAAGACATTTTGGAAGGCGTTTTCTACACTTTGTGGTGGTCAATTTGGAGGTTTCGTAATCAGGTGGCGTTTAGAAGCTCTCGCCCTCGTTTAGATTATCTTTTTGATGAAGTAGTTCAAATGTCTTATAATTGGTGCTCTAGTAGAAGTAATTGTCATTTAGACTGGTTAACTTGGATGAAATGTCCTAGTACATATCTTTGTAATTTCCTAGCTCCTTGCTAGTTTTTAATATATTTGCCGTTCTAAAAAAAAACCCCACCTTGTTTGCTCTTACAATATAACATTTATCATTTTTTTACCGTTCAACATATATCCACGATATCACATATACATTTAATAACAACACTCTATATAAACATATCAAATTTCACAACTTTCGCATATAATCAAACATCTAAAACATGTTGCAACTTATGATCATTTAAACAAGTTGGAATGATAATATTTCGAATAAAAAGTGCAACCCAATTTAAAAGCACATGAAAACTCACCTCGTCTATTCACCCTTTATACTTCCAGTCCGGACCAAGTCTCCTACAATTCCAACAAGATATTTTAAAAAAACTTCACAAAACCTACACTATCCTTAGGTGATTGGCCAAGTTTCTTGAGTACAACACATTAACTGATCTCTTTCGACATATTAAAGTTTAGATGATAGCCATTATGCTTAAAAGTTTAGATTTAGTTGAAAACCATTACAATATAATCTGGACAACAACAAAATAAAACAATCCTTTTTATGTGTTTCTCGCTTCCCTTTTTTTTCGTTTAAAAAATATACAAAGATGATCTTTCATTCTTTTCATAACCAATTCTAACCAATAAAGAAAACAAGTTCATGTTCGTTCTCCCTCATGCATGGAAACAAGGTGCGGCATCAACTCCATTGTTTTCAATTCGATCTCTAACCATCTCAGTTATATATGAAAATCGATTTTATAATGTTAGCTTTAGTACACCATCTGATCATACTCTAATTACATCACATCATATTAGCACTAAGATGAAGACCGGATTTATCAAACGATGAGAACTCAGAAATTAAAACATGCTAGAGACACTCGAACTTGGCCGATCATACCGTAATTGCATACGTTTTTTTAAACCTACTTAATACAGAATCTTGAACAAGACTTACCTTAAAACAAAACCGTAAATCGACTTTACACCTTTAATGAAAACTCCTTATGCTCTCACTCTCTTGTTGCAGCCATGGTCACTAATTTTAATATAGGTTTAATTGCCTCTTTAAATCTGAACTTATGAATGAGGTCATGTGATATAGGGATGAGGTCGTGATATATTTAAGGAGGATTGGGCCAGAAATCTCGTCAATATCCCGACTTATTCTAAAAGTCTCGTACATCACATAACTAACTCATGCTATATTTACTTCCAAATTTGAAAAGATATCAAATAATTAACCCATTTACTTTATTGTAAGACAAACACCACCCTTAAGAATTTAGTTAATTTAAATTTAGTCCTAGAAGTCAAACGAATCACCGAATCCATTTCATAGAAATTTCCGGGTATTACAACTCTCCCTCCCAAAAAAAAATTTCGTCCCCGAAATTTTCTTCCCGCTTAAGCGCCTTAACGTATGTTTATCGTCAAATAGTTTTCCGAACAATTAAGAATATGTTCCCTTTAAAATTAACACTAACAAGCTACTATAAAACCCCAAAAAAAAATAATTCACACCTTCTTCCTTTAAACTACTTTAAATATTTTCTTTTTCATCTCAATATCCTTCTTTTTATGTTCGAATAATCAAATATATGAACAAAGTAATAACGCATTTTCCTTCCACAATTATGTTGTTTATTGATCAATTCTTTCTCCCCGTATCATGATCATGTAAAATTTTGTGCGCATACGTATCACAAGTTATCATGTTTCAAATCGCAAAGCTGACCATTCTTCATTTATTTAAATATATAAGTTATCCATGCAATGTATCTCAACAATAATCTATAGTTTGTTACATTTAATTATCTTATACCTTTAATAGTCACTTTCTAATATTATGCAATTCACAACTTGAATATTGATGACATATAATAGGTATCAAGCCTCCGGGCTTGGGTCACACTGACACTTGGGCTTCTGGGCCCAACGTAGCAGTCATGGGCCGAAAACTAAACCCAATCCTGCGCTGGTAACGGCCCGGACACAGCAAAACGGACGCGGACCTAACCATAGGCTACTTCCGTCCGCGGAAAACACACGCATCCGTACACACGATTGCTGCGGAACCTTGCCCGACAATGGACCCACTCCGACCACTAACGAAACAAACGAAATATTAGGAAACCTAATATTTCACTCGCTTATAAAAGGGACCCTCTGGCACAATGAAAGGCATGATTTTCTCACCCTACATACAAACACTTTCTCTCTCTACATGTTTACTTACTCTCATGCCGGAGTCTAATCGCGGGGTCCGTCCCCGCGATAAGGCTAACGGTTTTCATTTAATTGTGCAGGAAATCATCACTTCTCTTGCTCTAGTACAAGATCTAATGCTTAAATCATTCGGGAACTTGACCCGACGTATAATTTGAATCCTATTATAAACCCTACACTTATTTTGTACTAACAAGTGGCGCCATCCGTGGGACCCTAACACAACCACGTTTTCTAAAATACTCATCATGAGCACTCGCGAACAGCACACCCCGACTATTCCCACGTCCGCCGTGCGGAACACCGGGGGAAGAAGTGACCCACAAGGTCTCGAGGAGCCTACGCCCGACGAGGTCCTAAGAGAACTGTGCGACAAAAACTACCACCAACTCTTGACACTCATTGCCGAAAAGATGCAAAAAGAAAAAGAGCAGCAAGATAAGCTTAATGCGGTAAAGGCACGCCTACTCTACGGCAACGAGACCGGAAAAAATCAAAGAAATCATGAAGAGTCGCATTACTCCGAATTCAAGACGCCAACCACCAGAACAGAACCAAAAAAGAGGCATGGAAATAGGCGCTCCCAAAGCCCGTCACCGGTTGCCAGTGTCTTCAAAAGACTGAAACAAAATAGGAAGCATCATCATAGGCCTAGGCCGTGAAGGGAAACTGGCGGACATTCGAAGAGTAGAAAGCGAAGACAGTGAGGGAGGTCACTGGAAGTCCAAATCAAGAAGACACAGGTCAAACACCTACGAAGATGATCTCTGATAAGTGCTTAATTACACATATCTTTTGCCTCTGAAAACGAGCTTAAATGACCAAAAACAGACAAAAACTGCCAAA
>BQNB010084991.1:12645-28599 GCA_026074375.1 Tanacetum coccineum
ATTCTCAATAGTAGAACCTTTTCGGTGACTAGGCACAAAACAAATACAAACTCAAACTGCGTGGTTTAGGTAAGAGCGTCACATGGATGTCTATCATGACTACATACCCTATAGGTAGCCAAGCCAAGTGCTAGACTGCTTATTTTTTATCATCGCCATTGTGCTACCTGTGCTTGGTGTCTCCTTTTTTTTAACGTCAAAGAAAAACAGACAAATAGACACGTACCTTATAGTTAGATGCAAATGGGTTATAATAAAAGGATAGTCGGGTGAGATATAATAAATATGCTAGTTTGGCACGCAATCAATGCAAGCTGGCATTCATTATTTGTTTAGTCACCAAGTATCTGCAAGTCAAAGGTAACTATAAGAAGTAGCTAATACATAAAACATTGAACAAAATGTAGGTCAAAAACGACTTATTTGTGAATGATCAAATTCATCATCGCTATACAGAGTCTGAAAACAAAATAATTAGGAACGATAGTGTAACATCCATTTACATGATAAGGGTTTTATCACTCTTACGCGTATTGAATTAGAAGCATTCTTCTATATATCAACGCGCGTAAGAATGCAAAACCTTTAGCACATCAGGAGATTATGAAAAGTGACATTAGACAATTTGGCTCAGATAGGACCTCATGTTATTCATCATCGCCATTGAACCAATGAAAGAGGATCAATCTGTCATGGTTGCATACTCTATAAGTAGCCTCGCCAAGGTTATTTGTCACGGTTGCATACTGTATAAGTAGCCCCACTAAGGTGCAGATGACCTCCAGTTCTATTTACTTCAATGAAACACATCCTAGTTAAATCATCACTGCAGCAATCAACAAAATACAAACAATTATAAGCACGAGGAGCGGGTTGAAAGCATTTAATGCTACCCGACCTCCCGGTTTAAAACATTTAATGCTACCTAACCCTAAACCCCTTATTAAACCCAAGGAGCTGGGTTAACGGGTTGGGTTAAAATATTTAATGATACCCGACCCAAACAGTTTCAGACAATCCTTACTGATAAGAGCAACGTAAACAAATTAGATACAAACAAATACGCTTAACATTACATGATAATGAACAAATCAAAATGCAAATATTTCTCAGTACCTCACACATAGCAAAGCTATGAAAATGACTAATAATATAGGCTAACAATCTACAAAGAGGATGCATCTGCCATGGCTGCAATCATAATAAGTTGCCCTGCCAAGATACGGATATTCTCAGCTTTGTAGAAGCTTTTCGCAGTCATGACAGCCTCTTATAACTGTTATTTCCATCATTCAAGTTGGGTTAAGGGGCTGAGTTAAAACATTTACTGATACCCGACCCAAATAGTTTCAGACAATCCATACTGATAATAGCAACGCGAACAAATTAGATAGAAATAAACACGCTTAACATTACATGATAATGAACAAACCAAAATGCAAATAATTGTGAACGTCACAGTACATGAGGCTCAGATAGGCAAACAATCTACAAAGAGCATACATCCGCCATAGCTACAATCATAATAAGTTGTCCGGCCAAAATACAGACAATCTCAGCTTTGTAGAGGCCTTTTGCAATCATGACATCCTCTTACAACTGTTATTACCATCATTCGAGCTGGGTTAAGGGGCTGGGTTAAAACATTTAATGATACCCGACCCAAACAGTTTCAGACAATCCATACTGATAATAGTAACGTGAACAAATTAGATAGAAACAAACATTACTACAAAAAAGCACATAAACACCCTCTAATAGAAACCAGTTATATAATAACTAGTCCTTATTGTAAAAAATAGCGGGTATGGAAAGTGTAAAAAACCGGTTGGCATATAATACCCGGTCTCCATAATATAATCATGAATAAAAACTGGTTCTCGAAAAAACCCGGTCTCAAAATATATGCAAAAACACCCGTTCTTTAAGAAACTCGGTATATGAAAAAGTCAAGAAAAATAACTTCTCCCAAAATTTCCTCCAGTACTCCCCAGTCCCCACCACGATCCTCCACCTTCACTCTCAAACTCCCACCAATCGAAACCTAACCACCATCCCTCTTGACATATGCTGTTGTTTACATCATTTGACAATTTATCAACCACTATCTTTTTTTTTCAAGTCGTATCCAAACCACCACGCACCTCTGCCATCACAACCAAGCTCAATTTGGGCCATTTATCAGAGTTTGAGCACATCAAATGGTATTTTTCTTCTTCTTAATTTAATTTTGATATGCAATTGTTACTTCTTCCTAGGTTAATTTATGTTAATAAGCGTTGGTAACTTGAATTGGGTAGGATTTAGGTTTATCAAATAATGTTTTGTATGCATAAGTTGTCATGTGTTTGTTTATGTGTTTAGTATTGGCTGTTAATGTTTAACATATATTTGGCGGGTATGTGAAATATGTAAGTGTTGTCATTTACGTGTTGTTAATCTGTTGATTTTGTGATTAAACACAAAATTATGATGATATAATACTTTATCCATTCAAGGGTTGTTTGTTTCGGCTTAAAAAGCCGACTTATGGCTTATTTGGTTTTGGTCTTATGTTTCATAAGCACAATTTTTGTGGCTTGTTTTGAAACTTTTTGGCTCATATAAGTTCATTATGACATAATAAACTTATATAAGCCGAAAAGTTTCAAAAGAGAGAGCTAAATAATCAATGATAGTATTTTTTGTTTTTTTCACTTTATAGTGTAAATGTAATAAAAATCAACTCCCTTGCTTGTGATTTCGCTATATTAACTGAATTATAGATCTCATTATAAACTACTTAAACAGACCTCACATGGTATTTCATCGTTATTGCCTAGCTTTTTGGGCTTCATATAAATTTCTTGTACATTTGCAGGCTTAATTGAATGAGTTAATAACTTCTGGGGCAAAGCTAGTACAGACTGATGGATCATTAAAAAAACCGTAGATGATTGATGGGGCTGGAATTCCTCCAAATGCTTCTAAACTTTTACCTAAACTGGTAAATGTTTTTACTGTGGCTGTTAAGAATATTCTGATGTAAATAGAACGCACTGTGACATTGTCACATAACATCCATTAAGCATCAAACCTATGTATAGTTTTTAGTTACATAAGTGCTCCATTATAAATCAGATTATGGCTAACTTGATATTAGTTGCCTTAACGCTATATCAGGTCTGTGGAAAAGAAACGTAGGTTTCCGTTTACAAACATTTACTTGCTTGTGTGGTTGATGAGAAAACGGATGTGTTTGCCTACGGAGTCCTTTTGTTAGAGATAATCACTGCACGTCCCGCTTTGGATGAATCACAACAGAGTCTTGTTATGTGGGCATGTATATTCATTTTTGAGATTTAAGCAAGAAAACTAACTATAGTTAAAAAGTGATGACTTGTTAAACCATCATAACGAAATTCTGTATATATGATGTCGCAGGCTATAAACCTTTGATAAATGCAAAAAACCTTGAAAGGCTTCTTGATCCTCATCTTGTTGATGCCTATGACTTAGAGCAGCTCAATGACATGGTATGGATTGCTACTCAGTGTATCAGTTGGTGTCCAACTGACGTCCAAAAATGAGAAAGGTAATATTTTGTAGTAGGTGAAAGCAAAAAAACTAACAGTTACTAGTATATTTGTTCATTTTATTATTACACCACTACTTTCATGTAACGCATTCTTAATCATAGACTTACTCATAGTTAAAGCCAAAGTAAGTTTGACTTTTCTGTAATCTAAAGAAAATATATACGGTATGTGTTAATATTTGTTGTTTAAGCATTTAAATGCATTACTTTAATTTTATCTATGTTTCTTCAAAGGTCTGTAGAAGACGTGATGAGAGTTGGCAAAATGGGCTGCTTGGGTAATGGGTCAATAACGGGCAATTTTGCTTTGGTACAGGTTGAAATGGGTCGGTTTGGTTGGCCCCAATACACTTTCTATTTAAATTAATTTTTATTTCTGATATAATAATTAGTGGACTGTTAACTTGTTTGAATTGGTCGATCTGTTTCCATTTTTACTAGTTTTTACGCACAAATTGACATGTTCATCAGTAAATAGGCTGAAGTTGCGAACTGTAAGTTTGAGTTGTTAATGTTCTTGCCTTAATGGTTACAACTTTTTGGTTTTCAGGTCTAGAATTGGCTTTCACAAAGTTCATCAGAGATAGAAGGATACATTAGGCCATTTTTTATTGTTCTTACCATTTATTTATCCATGTCATCATCTTCATAAGATCAAGTAAGTAAATTATTGATCTGGCTTTTGCACCTTTACATCTCCTATATCTTTTACTGAGCACTTGCATTGTGTTGGTGGTGTTTCTTGCAGCTTGAAAGGAACTTCTTTCAATATATCAATTCTCTTTTGCAAGATTTTGGTACGGATTTTTGGGGAACTGGAAGGTTCTTAGCACATACTCAGAAGCAAGTAGCATCACATATGGATGGTGAGTCATGTTATTGTATTTGCTTAAACTTATGATATGATCGGTAAATAGTACCACTACTAAGAAAACAAAGGTCTTTGTCGTTATGTGCTACCTCTACAAATAAGCACTTTTTGTTTTGGTAGTCAGTTTTTAAGGTTCGAGAAATTTTAGTAGAGGCCCCAGTTTTGACCCTTTACTTACTGAATCAACGGCATCGGATGCAACAGGTCAACACAAGTTTTGGCAAAAGGGGTAACTATTTGGTACAACCATACAGGTGAACAATTCAATGATTTATACGTCATATATGACTACAGAACTAAAATAATAATAAATCTTTTATGATTACATGATTTAGAAAGCTCTTTACATTAAAAGTACAATTTGGCGCCTTTCGACCCGTCTAACCCTTTTTATGTTTTGTTATCGGTTTACCAGAGATAAGCATAAACCTGATTGACTCTTTCATAAGTAAATGATTTATATGTCATATATGACTACATAACTAAAATAGTAATATATCTTTCATAAGCATAACCTTGTCTATTTCCTTTCTTTATTTTAGAGTTTCTCTGCTGGAATGACTGTTAGTCTCGTAGTCGTTGCTGATTCCTTCATTAAGGTAATCATCATTTTGTTTATTATTTTCGCTATTCGGTAGCAAACTACGAGATGCATTGGGTACATATAATAGATTACTTTGTGCAACGATTATCATTGTAATATTGTGGATAACATTGCAGAGTTATGTGGAAGACACTTCATTATCTCAGGTAACACTAAAGTTGTTCGCAGTCTATAGAAAATGTATTTTTCTTCAAAAATTAATCGTGTGCCCTTTGTTGATATTTTAATTTCATATGATTGTTATGGATAGGGTGTACTAATGATGCTTATGGGAGATGAACATGGCCATACTCGCAATGGAAATAACAACAGCTATGGACACGATACTGCTTTAAACCATTTTCAATAGGGACAAGTAGGTGTTCTTATTTTCTGATTTCTTCATTTATAGATCTTCATTCTATATTTAATGATCTTAATCTTTACTTCTCGAACCTTTCACTTTGACTCGTCAGTTGGATGCAAGAAAGAATGATTGCTTCAGATTTTTTGTTGAGGTGATCAAATTCCGCTTAAAGGATAGAGTGTTTAGACTAGGAATTTTCATCGGCAAGGTAAAACATACTTTATTTTGAATTTCCATTCATTTATCCATATTTTTTCATCTGTATTTTGTGGACCGTTTCTGTGTTTGACACCTCCGATCATCCCGTCATAATATCTCAACACATATTAAATACTTTGAATAACTTTCAAGTTTTGTGCTTTAATTGGATTTTGCATTGTCAGCATGTCAGATTTAAACATTTGTGCAGGAAGGAGTTGCAATCAAAAATTGATGAAGCTGTTGTTGGACCCTTGAAAGGGCGAGCTCGCTGCTACTGCATTCATTTCTACCTTAAATGTTGAAGTAGTTAAACAAGTTTGAGTCAAGTTGAGATGATTGGATATGCTGTAGTTGGTTATTTTGGCATGTATCAAAACTTATGCATTTTAATTTAGTTGTATATTATGGAATTATGAAAAATATTTTTTTTTGAAAGACATTCTCGCCAAGACCGATTCTTATATAAAAACCAATCTTTTTACTTTGTATTAGAGACTTGTAGACACAGATTGCAGACACTAGTTCTTACTAGCAAACCGGTTTTGATGCTCATATTAGACACCAGTTGTGGAACCGGTTTCTATATGTTTTGGTTATAGAAATACCCCCTTGCCTAGAGTGGTTCCTAAACTACTCTCCATGAGCCATTCTAACCGGTCTCCTTAGGACTTTTTATAGTTGTGCAGAACCTGTCAAAGATTACATTTTGCTACCATTATGGACTGTTGATCCACCATTTTCCAAAAATCCAAAGAGTTCTGATGATGATGGATTCAAACCTTCAAGTAATGTTGAAAAGAATGTTAATGAAGATCTAAGAAAAGAAAGTGAATGTAATGATCAATAGAAGGAAGATAATGTTAACAGCACTAAACATGTTAATATTATTAGTTTAACTTTTAATGTTGTTGGCACAAATGAGGATAATGCAGAACTTCTAGTTCATCTAAATATGCATGCTTTGGAAGATTATAGCATATTTGATCTCTTAAGTGATGATCAAGAAAATGGTGCAGAGGCTGACATGAACAATTTGGATACAACAATCCAAATTAGTCCTATTCCAACTACAAGAATTCATAAAGATCATCCTCTTAATCAACTGATTGGAGATTAGCAATCAGCTACACAAACAAGAAATATGTCAAAGAATTTGGAGGAATATGAGTTTGTTAGTACTACTCTTAAACAAAGAACAAACCATAAAGATCTTTAAAACTGCTTGTTTGCTTGCTTTTTATCACAGGAAGAACCTAAAAAGGTAATTCATGCATTGAAAGATCCAAGCTGGATAGAGGCTATGCAGGAAGAGCTTCTACAATTCAAGTTAAAAGAAGTTTAGACTTCGATGGAATTACCAAATGGAAAAAGGCCATAGGCACTAAATGGGTCTTTAGGAATAAAAAGGATGAAAGGGGAATTGTGATAAGAAATAAAGCAAGATCGGCTACTCAAGGGTACACTCAAGAAGAAGGGATTAACTATGATGAAGTCTTTGCCCATGTTGCAAGAATTGAAGCAATTAGGCTATTCTTAGCTTATGCTTCATTTAAAGATTTTATGGTGTATCAAATAGATGTAAAAAGTGCTTTTCTCTATAGAAAGATTGAGGAAGAGGTGTACGTATGTCAACCACCAGGATTTAAAGGTCCAGACTTTCCTGATAGAGTATACAAAGTTTAAAGAACGCTGAATGAACTACATCAAGCTCCTAAAGCTTGGTATGAAACCTTGTCAACATATCTGTTAGACAATAGGTTTCAAAGAGGAAAAATTGACAAGACCTTATTCATCAAAAGGTACAAAGGTGATATTTTGCTAGTCTAAGTTTATGTGGATGATATCATCTTTGGTTCAACAAAGAAGGAGTTTTGCATTGCATTTGAGAAGTTGATGCATGATAAATTTCAGATGAGTTCTATGGGAGAACTTACATTCTTCTTGAGATTACAAGTGAAGAAGAAGGATGGGATATTTATTAGTCAAGATAAATATGTTGGTGAAATTTTAAAGAAATTTGGGTTTACAAAAGTCCAGACTGCAAGCACACCAATAGAAACTCAAAAGCCTTTGCTCAAGGATAAAGATGGTGAAGAAGTGGATGTTCATATGCATAAGTTAATAATTGGTTCATTGATGTATCTTACATCTTTAAGACCTGATATCATGTTTATATTATGTGCCTGTGCTAGATACCAAGTCAATCCAAAGGTTTCACATCTTCATGCTGTGAAAAGGATTTTTAGATACTTAAAAGGTTAACCAAAATTAAGCCTTTGGTATAAAAAAGATTCTCCTTTTGATTTGGTAGCATACACTGATAGTGATTATGCTGAAGCAAGCTTGGATATGAAGTCTATAACAGGAGGTTGTCAATTTCTTGGATGTACATTAATATTATGGTAGTGCAAGAAACAAACAGTAGTTGCAAATTCCACAACAGAAGCTAAATATGTGGTTACTTCAAGTTGCTGTGGACAAGTGCTTTGGATTCAAAATCAACTACTTGATTATGGGTACAATTTTATGCATACCAAGATCTTTATTAACAATAATAGTACTATTTGCATAATTAAAAATCCTATTTTTCATTTAAAACAAAGCATATAGAGATTAGACATCATTTTATTAGAGATTGCAATGATAAGAAATTGATTCAAATGGTTAAAATCCATACTGACAAGAATGTTGTAGATTTGCTTACAAAAGCTTTTGATGTAAATAGATTTAAATATTTGATTGCTAGTATTGGAATGCTAAATCCTTAAAGTCTTTTATCTCTTCATGTTTTTGTAGAGTTTTGTATGGATTAATACTTTTATTCATGTCATTAAAATTTTTTGGTGTTAAGTATAATTAGTACAGCTAGTTATACTTAATACAGCTGAGTTTCTGCTGTTAGTTATAATTAATATTGCTGGGTATAATTAATACTGTAAAAGTTGCTATGGATTGTGTTTTCTCTATTTTTGGACTAACATTTTGCAGGAAAAGCAAAGAAAAGTGTTAGATATGTGGAATAAAAACACATAGAGTGATTTGGTAAGTAAAAGAATTGAGAGAATTTGTGAGTCAAAAAACAGAAAGAGAGCTATGTGATATAAAAATAGATAGAGTGATTTTAGTGAGTAAAAAAATTAAGAGAATTGGTGAGAATAAAAATAGAAAGAGAGCCGTGTGAAATAAAACAAACAAAGTGTTTGGACTGGAATTAGAGTTAATGCTGGTAACTCAAACATAATGCTGCTAGGCATAACTTAATACTGCTGGTAAAAGTTAATGTTGCTAGGCATAAACTTACTACTGATGTTGAAAGTTAATACTGCTAGCCATAACTTAGTATTACCATTTGAACATTAATGGTGTTGAGGGTATATAAATACTTCGATTAAGGGTTTCATTCATTCATTTAATCTATTTCAATCTTTCAAATACTCTATAATCACAAGCCCTAGCTCAATTTTATCATTCATCATTAAAACCCAACATAATGACGACCCTAAAGTTTGCTAATACTAATAACATGGTCGCATTCTTGTCTAAACCAGCAGAAAGTAAAGGGTTTAAAAAAATTATAGATTTCTTGAATGTATACTCTATTAAGCATGCATTAACGGTTAATCTTACAATCTATACTTCATGTATTGAATAATTCTGGGCTATTGTCAAGGAAAAAACTGTCAATGGGGAAGTATATTTACAAGCCTTAGTGGATAGAAAGAAGATAATCATAACTGAATCAACTATGAGAAAAGATCTTCAACTAGAAGATACTGATGGTGTTGATTGTCTATCCAATACTACTATCTTTAAACAACTTACGCTGATGGGGTATGAGAAAATTTCTCAGAAGCTTACTTTCTATAAGGCATTCTTTTCCCCATAATGGAAATTCCTTATTCATATTGTTTTACAATGCCTAAGTTCTAAGACTACTGCATGGAATGAGTTTAGTAGCACTATGGCATCTACAATTATCTGCTTAGCTACAAACTAGAAGTTTAACTTTTCAAAATACATTTTTGAAAGTATGGTGAAGAACTTGGATAATGTGGGTAAATTTTTTATGTATCCAAGGATTGTGCAAGTATTTTTAGATAAAAAAGTTAATGGGATGGCAAGTCACAAGATAATTTACATTGCACCCTCTCACACTAAGGAGATATTTAGGAATATGAGAAGGGTAGGAAACGGATTTTCTAGAAAGGAAACACCATTATTCCAAACAATGATGGTATAAGATTAAGCAGAAATTGGTGAAGGTTCAGCAATACACATTGATCCCCATCAGACACCCACTTTTATTCAACCATCAACATCTCAACCTCAAATGAAACAAATATCAAGAAGGTCAAAGAGAAAGGACACTCAAGTACCTCAGTCTAGTGTTCCTAGTGATAATGTTGTAGATGAGGCTGTAAATGAGGAGATGGATGATAGTTTGGTAAGGGCTGTCACTACTGCTACTAGTTTAGATGTAAAGCAAGATAGGGGTAACATCAATAAGACCTGATCCAAGGCAACATTTACTGAACCAAGTTCCCCACGAACTAGTTCAAGTAGTGGTCCCAGGTGCCAAGAAACCGTGAGGGATACTATTGGTCAAACTAGGTTTGAGAATGTATCTAAACATTCCAATGATCTACTGCTCGCAAGAGGTAACACACTTCAAAGTGGTGAGGATAGACTGAAACAAAAGGAATTGATGGAATTATGTACCAATTTACAAACAAGAGTTCTTGATTTGGAGACTACAAAAACCACTCAAGCTAAAGAGATTGCAAGTTTGAAAAGGAGAGTCAAGAAGCTAGAGAGGAGGAATAAGTCAAAAACTCATGGACTTAAAATATTATATAGAGTTGGTTCATCAAGAAGGGTTGAATCCTCTGAAGATGAAGGTTTGGGTGAAGAGGATGCATCTAAACAGGGAAGGATAGTTGATATTATTGCTAATGAAGATATTTACTTGGTCAATGTTTAGACTGATGAAGATATGTTTGGTATTAATGACTTAGATGGTGATGAGGTGATTGTTGAAAGTGTTGATGTTGTTAACACTGCTGAGGAAACAAGAAGTATGGTTGAAGAAGTTACTGTTGTTACAATTCCAATTAGTGCTGCTACAACTACAACTACATCAACTGCAATAACTGATGTTGAAGTAACTTTGGCTCAAGCACTGGCAGAGTTGAAGAGTGCAAAACCCAAGGCTCATAAAGTTGTGATACAAGAACTAGAGCAGGGTACAACAACAACAACACTAACAATTACAACAACAATTGCTGCTACAACATTTAGAGCTGATAGTACAAGACCTAAGGCTAAAGGGATTGTTTTTCATCAACAGGAGTAGGCACCTACACCAACAGTTTCTTCACAACAACCATCACATGTCAAAGTTTAGGACAAGGGTAAAGGCAAAATGGTTGAACTAGAACCTGTGAAGAAAATGTCTAAGAAAGATCTACTCAGGCTTGATGAAGAACTTTCCTTCAAGCTACAAGCTAAAGAAGAAGAAGAAAAAGAAGAAGAAAGGCTTGCCAGAGAAAAAGCTCAACAAGTTGAAGAAGACAACATAGCTTGGGATGATGTTCAGGTTAAAATTAAAGCTGATTATTAGTTGGCTCAAAGACTGCAAGCTCAAAAGCAAGAAGAATTGACTAATGAAGAAAAGGCAAGATTGTTTATACAATTATTAGAGCAAAAAAGAAAACATTTTGCAGCTAAGAGAGCAAAAGAAAAGAGGAACATACCACCAACAAGAGCTCAACAAAGGAGTATCATGTGTACTTATCTAAAAAACATGGAAGGATGGATGCCTAAAAGTTTGAAGAACAAGTCCTTTGCCAATATTCAAGAATTATTTGACAAAGCAATGAAAAGGGTGAATACCTTTGTTGACTACAGAACTGAGCGGGTGCAAGAGAGTTCTAAGAAGGCAGAAGCAGAGATAGCACATGAGAGCAGTTTAAAGAGAGCAGGAGAAGAGCTGGAACAATAAAGCTCTAAAAAGCAAAAGTTAGAAGAAGACAAAGAGTCTGAAGAGCTTAAGAAATGTTTATAAATAGTTCCAGCTGATGGAGATGATGTAACTATTGATGCTACACCTTTATCTACTAATTCTCCAACCATTGTTGACTACAAGATCTACAAAGAAGGAAAGAAAAGCTATTTTCAAATTATCATAGCAGATGGTAATTCTCAGATGTATTTAACTTTTCGAAAGATACTTAAAAACCTTGACAGAGAAAACTTGGAAGTTCTTTGAAGTATATTCAAAGCAAGATTGAAGAAGATAGCACCAGTGAATTACTTGGATAATTTCTTACTTCTTAATTTGAAGATCATGTTTGAACTTCATGTTGAAGATAATGTATGGAAGAATCAACAAGGATTAGTTAAAGTGCTGTGAACTAGAAGCTTTATGATCTTGTGGAGTTGTTCATTGTGTTACACTGCAATCATGCATTTATCTAATTAGTTGAGAAGATGTATCCACTTACAAATCACACACTACATCACATGTTTAATGATGTGAAGCTTCAAGTTGATTATGAGTGTGAAATGGTATTTGAGCTTCTTAGATTGGTCAAGAAATAGCTTAAGGAAGACTATGTACCTAAATGAAGTGGTTGGAAGCATCCTCCTGGTGATTGATGAAGCTTTGAATGAAACTTGATGATTTTGAAGAAGAATATCAAGTTTAGGGGAGGATTGTTGGGATTAAAAGTCTTCTTGAAGTTACTACTGCTAAGGTTTTATTACTGCTGCTAAAGCAAAAGTTATGATGTTCATTAACTTTAATGAAAAATAATTCTAAGTAGTTAGTGGCTGCTCGTATAAAGTTATACTAATGCCTAGTTCACAGTTAATACTATTAGTATATATTAATATTAGTAACTGCTAGGGTAAAGTTAGTACACGCTGGTGAATAATTGAAGAAAATATTCGAAGAGTTACTACTGGCTGGGTCACAATTATTTCTGTTGGTGTATAAGTTACTTCTATTGGTGCAATTAATAGCTGCTAGTACAGTAAAAGTTACATACTGCTCAAAATTAAGACCGCTAAAGAGTGTTTCTACTGTCAGAAAGAGAATGGATTATCTTACGTGAAAGTATTAGATATTTATATAATTAATTAAGAGAATATCGAGTTTTAGGAATATATTATAAATCGACTAGGACTCCTTGGTGTATAAAAGGAGGTCCTAGGGCATAGAGTTTTGTGTTTGTATCAAATCAAAATGAGTCATTCATAGAGTTATCATAGCTTTAAGGTTTTGTAATCCTAGGAGAGTATTCGTATTATTTGTAATAATAATAATAGAGCTTTTATTGTTTGTTGAATTGTGTGTTCATAGAATTGTGTTCATAGAGTTATTGTTTCATTAAGAATTCTTCTTATTGATTAAGGATTAGATTCCGCATAATCTTTAATATATTCAACAAATTTTCTACTATAGTTGTGTTAGATTTATCTAGCATAACAAAACTTTAACAAGCATAAGGAATTAAAGATCTATTGAAGTGGGATCAATAAAAAACTTATCAAATAACCCAAACAGTCCTCACTAATACAGGTGAAAAAGTCAAGGCAAGAACGACAATGGGTAAGGAAAACGTAAAGGAACCGGTTCCTCGTGACTTACCAGTTGTTCAAACTTGCATGATTGGAATTCCTGAGGAAATTTAGGAGGATGAAGGAGACATGAATGATGGTTGTGATATCACAGTCAAGGATGCAGAAAGGCTTAGGAAAATACTCACACCTTCCATACACACTTTACCGAACCTTAAACCAAAAGTGCAACCATATATGCCACTAGGACTAGTCTGTAATAAGGCAAAAGTTATAAGGGAAGAAGAACATGATTATGATATTCCTCTACAAGATCACGTAATGCAACCTTTTACCCCTCAGACATTTCACATCACACCGCCCAATGACGATTATGTAACATCGGCTACTAATCCTATATTGAACAAGCATTTAAACGAGTTCAGGGAGGAGTTTGCTGCCGACAATAGGTTTTCAAAAAGATAGATAGTAACCTTTTTATCAATTTAAAGGAGCTCTTAAGGATATATGATTTTGAGACCTTTATTCAGAAATGACTACACCAAGTAAGCCAATCATTACATGAAACCAGTAAGGCAAAAAAGGAAATGAAATCTCCTTAGCAGTATGATTTTAATTAATCATTTCCTTACCTAGTAGCAAATTTACACCATTATGGTGTTCACTTCTTCGCAAATAAGGGTGGAGTCAAGCTCGTGACTCAAACCAAAACAAGTACTTCATGGGAGGCACCCCATGCCTATCTTTTAACATTTCATCTCTGCATTTTAGTTGGTTTGTTTGTTCCTGACTTTGTTTTGTAGGTTTCAGCAGCTAGGAGGCAAATTTTGAGACCGTATCGACCTGTAATTGTGTGGTAACAATGCTGATATGGCAGCAGTTATGGCGTAACATTTATGAGTACACCGTAACCACTTTCATTACGACGTAAACCCTCTCATGGTTACGCCGTAAACTGGTAAAACAAAATTTTTTAAATTATCAC
Organism: Tanacetum coccineum; assembly: GCA_026074375.1. Classification (NCBI taxonomy): domain Eukaryota; kingdom Viridiplantae; phylum Streptophyta; class Magnoliopsida; order Asterales; family Asteraceae; genus Tanacetum; species Tanacetum coccineum. Next base: position 26,811 of record BQNB010084991.1, read on the forward strand.
GTAATTATGGCGTAACCACCAGGGTTACGCCTTAACCTTCTTCTGAAAAACGTAAAAATAAAGTTTTAAAGCATTGCTAAACCTTGTATATCTGAATGAAATTTGTAGGTTTGTTCTCTGGAAACCGTCACGAGACTTCACTCGTCTACCTGGGCCACCAAGTGGTTTAAAAGGCTTGTTGCATATGCTAAATGCAACCGTGATTCCTACGAAAATGAGTTAGGTTTGTAATTCTTTTATTTTTTTCTTTGAATGATTTTATGCTATTAGTTTATTTTAGTGATCACGGGGAGAATGAGCTTGCTCAAGATGAAGATTTTCTATATTTCTTCATTGGTTTATTATATTCAGAAGCAAAGCTCAAGGGAGTTTCGTGTTCTAATTTTACTCTTCCTATTTATTTCATTTCCTTAATGTACAATAGGGACATTATACAAAAAAGTGGGGGGATGGGAGTAGAATTATCACATGACCTATTCTTGCCTTCGATTTTCTAGTTTTCTTTGAAAAATGGTGTCTATTTTAAAAATTTTGACATGTTTTTCTTACTAAACTAGAATTCATCTTTAACGAATGCACATTAACCTTTATTATTACTTGGTGAGGTATAAGCATAATGTTCTGTTTTCATCTTATATACAAAAATCCACCAAAATATTAAGTGTGTCGGTAGTATTGTAGACTTTAGAACTTGGTTTGTACATCATTTCGAGACCTAATTGATTAGCAGGAATAAATGGTTCGAGAAGGCAACATTCAAGAATTCAACCAAATAGCCATTATGTGTGTGTTTATTGACTTGTTACACTAACTTATCGACCTCCCGTGTTAAAAACCCTTTTGTTGCACTCATCATTAGTGCAAGATACCCCTAGATCACCCTTGTTAAGCCAATATATGTTCTCACCTATTGTTATATGTTTTGTTACACCAGTTTGCCTTAGCCAACCCTGTAGTCTATATTTATCCTTGTGTTGAAATTTTTGACTACCTAAGTCCATGGTTTAAGAAAATGGTTCGAAGATTGGCACTTTCGTTGAAGATATATTATTATGATCATAGAAGACCCCCCGGTATTATCACTTTGGATATTGTTTATCTCAAGTAGGGGGGATGTGATACATTATATACAGGATGATTATAAAAAGGAAAAAAAGAAAAGGTGGTGTAACTATAAGCCACCTACTGATTATGGGGATGGTGCCACTATAAGCCATCCAAAGAACAAAAGTAATGCAACTATAAGCCACTTAGTAAAGAATAGGTTAGTACGCTCCCCAAGATCTCATTATTAGCTAACCTATTATGATGATATGATCAGATTTTCGCACTCGAAGACTTGGACTATGGATGGACAATAGCCAATTACGAATACCTTAGATTATATAAGACTATTTATTTTGTGTTTTCATCTTAACACCAATTAAATGTGTATCCCATGTCTATCCTAACCTTTTATATCACCCAATAATCATGTGTTATGTCACCAATGTTGCCTTTAACAATTGTTTAGACCTAACTCTAACTGGTGCAGATCTGTGTACTCTCTGTAGGATCGATATTCCTTAATGAAACACTGATATACTATCAACTATGCGGAATCTAGTTGGCAGTACTAAGAAGAACACACAAAGATTAATCAAACGATTTGTATTATAAACCTTTTGAATCTGCCTAAATTGCAGATCCCTAATACAATACTAATAATTTGTGTTTTTCTATATCTTCTAATACCTTCCCAGAGATCCTTTTATAAACATAAGGATAACCTCTAGTAGATGTACAGTCC
>BQNB010084992.1:3041-28599 GCA_026074375.1 Tanacetum coccineum
AGTCACTATAATGACTTTGAATTGCAAAACTTATAAAAGATGAATTGTTGTACTCCTGACCTAGTTTTCAAAAGTATTTTTGGTTCGTCATAATACTGAGTAATGAATTTGTAATCCGCAATCAAAATCAGACGAAATTCATCTGAAAAATACTTAGCCAAAAATATGTTTTTCTGCTTAAGCCTAGTCGCGACCCCCTTGAGTTTAGGTACCTTTTTAACATATTAAACGACATTTTTAGACAAAGCTTAAATAAATAAATTTATAAAGGACATGGTAACGAGTCCAGAAATTGATTGTAAAATTCTGCATTTGTCATTCGAATTTTATAAATAAAACTAAATTTTTAAATTTATATTGTTGCAACTTCGACCATTTGTTTGACACGTTTAGAGACCAAACTAAGTGTCTATTGAATTAACTATAAAAGTACTTGCGACCTAGTTTTTAAATTGTCCGATATCGTAATTTACACATTTAATGGTAAGAGATTATGACCCGATGCATTTGGCTAATTTTCATGAATAATCATCTTAAACAAGTAATATTTCTCAAACTCAAGCACAATACTAAGGAAAATATTGCATACATTTTAGTATATTTCATGACTAGCTTATAAACCCGTGATAAATCACGGGTGGCTTATAAAATGTCAAAAAAAATCAAAGTTCAAAATACTTAATTTACGAATATTAGTTCTCCCACATTTAACCAAACATTTCAAAACAACTGAAAAACCAATAGAAAATAATGTTCATATAAAAAATGATAAGATGAAATAAAAGTTTACATTATATGATGGGAATAAAACAACTATTAGACTTGTAGCTTATAAACATGTCAACACATGCATCTTAAATAGAAAGTAAACGAATTAAATACCTTTTCAGTTTCAGAGATCGTATTTACAACATATGTAATCAAGTGGAGCAAACTAAATACCTTTTTAGTTTAACGCTCCAGAGTGAGTAGTTGAAGAGAAGTCGAAACCTGCAGCCAAAAACAAAAAAAAACTTCAATTATATGCTATATATTTAGTTATCATATAGAAGATTTAAATCCTAAAGAGTATGTCAGAAAATCAATGTGAAACATTGGCTACTTACAAGATGTCTTATGCATATAGGATAAGTTTGTACCACGGGCAGACCAAGTGGAGTAGTCCACCTTACAGACTGATTTTCTAAGGGAGTTATACGTCCACCATTTGCAGGTGATAAGCACAAATGGATATAGAAGTAGCAACATTACATATGGTATAAAGGCAGTAATAAAGTAATGTTTTGTTTTTTTCTAAAAAAATCCATAAATTGATGAAAAATATGAAAGCTAAAATGATATTTTAGTGCTATGATGGAACTCCTATGAATCTATGGTCCATTACTCCATTCATAGATGAATTATAAAAGTGAGAATAACAATTGTAGAGGATTGGTGAAGAGATCCTTACTTGCATATGCTTGTAGATGTTCATCGTGTAGCTCGTATTGCAGGCATTTACATTCATAAGACTGTCAAATTTGGGTTGATATTCTGAGCACTTAACCCCTGCACCCAATTCATAGAAACGATACACTATGAGTGACTCCACGAGCAACCAAGAACATCCACCAATCATAAATATGTGAAACACTACAGTCTAGAGGAATTAGAGATGTTAATTTTATGTGAAATCCTACCAAATTAGAAACATGTGCCACCACTAACCGAACCCATTCAGACCTAATGCTACCGAATTATACAATCTAAAAAGCTCCAAATAGTATGGTGGTAGATCTACATGATCAAAATTGTAAACCGGACCACGGCCCTGAAGATCGAAAGATATGCCGACCATAAGTAAAATAAACGATTTATGTCACTGACGCTGGCCATTTAAACGTATGTACTTACGAACGGGTCAAACAGGGTGAATTTGGTTAAGTTCGTGTTCATAGCATATCAAATCCGTATTTTGTATTCATGTTTTAGTTTATTATTTCAATGTTATTGTTTGTGGCTATTCTGGCTCAGTGAATGACCAATTTTAACTAACCTTGATTTAATCCGTTTATCATCCTGCCATATTCACAACTCTAATAGCAGACCCCACCACATTAATCCATTGTCATTATTATATGCTTTTAGATAAACTGGAAATAAGGTCGTATGCCAATCTTTGCATAATGTTAACTAACATGATGAGTTATGTTATCAAAAGAATGAAACATATCATGTATAGCACATTAATCCACTGGCATGATAGTATGCTTTTAGAGAATCTGGAAATAAGGTAGTATGCCAATCATTTGCAATGAAAACCAAATTTTTGCCTCCATAGCAGGCCCCACTACATGGTAATTACCATAGAACCTGTACATGATGAGTTATCAGCTTCATATAAATTTATGTATGAATATACTTATGAGGCAACAAAAATAAATAATTGTTCCAAGTATTTTGAAATATATATTGGCAATGTGGTATAATATCCTCCAAATAAATGTTCTAAGTATCTTGTTTTAAGTTGTACCTCAACTGCTGCTTTGCAAAATAAAACCATGCCTTGCATAATATCCTGCAATTTCAGTTATTAACAAAAATATTAGAAACTATGAAAAAGCAGTAGACATCAGGTCAAATCTAAACCAGTTGATCTTGTTTCTAACCACATTCTATAAACTAACTAATATGTATGTAAATATTTAATTCAAGTGGAACCTTACCTTGTCAAAACACAATGCCAAAGGGGTGGAACCAAACATCGAAGACACAATGGCTCACAGTCATATACCATAATTAAAAAAGTGAAAGTTATATTAGTAAAACGACATTTAAATTGCCATGCACTATTTGCTTCATGTTTAAACTTCGACCATTTGTTTGACACGTTTAGAGACCAAACTAAGTGTCGATTGAATTAACTATAAAAGTACTTGCGACCTAATTTCTAAATTGTCCGATATCGTAATTTACACATTTAATGGTAAGAGATTATGACCTGATACATTTGGCTAATTTTCATGAATAATCATCTTAAACAAGTAATATTTCTCAAACTCAAGCACAATACTAAGGAAAAGATTGCATACATTTTAGTATATTTCATGATTAGTAATATGCGTATTATTCATTTAGTACGATAGAGTTTTAGCATGTTTCTTTGCGTGCACCATTTAACCTGCTCCCGCTTCATATTTGTTGCACTTTCATTATATATTAAGGTGAGGTTTATATACCCCTATTTAACTTTTCAATTATTTTATCAAAATCACGAGGGATTAGATATGAGTTTTGTTTACAAAATGGATCAAGTACATTATTTCAATATTATGAGTTTGCCAATACTATAACCCTCTATGCCATCATCATAACTGTTAATACTGGATTGTAAGCGCGTAATGTTAATGAAATAGATCTATTTGGGAATAACATCCCCGTTTCCAGGCAAGTAGCGCTGCTGATAATTCCGTTGAACAAACGACGACGCATACAGTCGGACCATAGATTTTTACGTTGAACATCAACATTGTCACATCATTTATATGTAGTGGTACATACATTTTTGAGCTTCAGTGTCATGAGCTTAGTGCATTTCGTAAACATTTTTTGGATATTTAATTGCTCTCTAGGACAGAAATCTTGCTATCCGCCTCATTTAATTTATAAACCTATAAATTCACCAACATTATTGTTGACGTTTTAAAACATGTTTTCTCAGGTACTTAAGTGCTAGGTGCTAGCTTGATGTGCATTGGAGTCTAAACAATACAAGATTACTTTTCAAACACACAAAGGTCGTTCTCATCGTGACTTGTGCAATGTAATTAATGAAGTAATGCCCCCCGGAACATCATTCGGTTTGCGACACATTTTTGGGGGGTTAGAGATTTGTACAGAGCCCAGGTTATAGAGAACTAGGTTCATATTATTACCTAGATTATATACCGTAACTAATATGTACACAAAAATAGTTGTTCAAGGGACATCCATACATACTGGTTTGCTTCTAGTATACAACTTTACATAAAATCACCATTTAGTCATTATTTTGTTATACTAAGTCTTACATAGCTATATACTGCTTACCCATACATTATATATATATATATAATATAATATATATAGATATATATAAGTAGAAGAGAATAGAGAAAGATATATATATATACATAATAAATAGATATATATACTATATATTCGTAGATATATATAGAGAAAGATATATATATTTACATTTCCTTACGTATATCTTACATTTATTTATATAAGAGTTATTTATATAAATACTAGAACATTTCTTAAGGCAAAGTAGTACTATAAGCTTGTAGGTTCCAAACATTAGCAAACATTAATTTACCTTATAGGATACCATCATTCATATATGCCATAAGGCATTTCATTCCATCATGTCACATATCTATTCATGCAATGGAGTGCATATTCATTTTGACATACATCACCTTGCATCACGTCATTCATCCATACTACACGCATCTTGCATGGTTCATATAAAGACGATTTATATAAACTATTACTTGTGCAGGTTATGGATGCACCCACTCTTCCGTCTCTGCTGAAAGGAATCTTGGAGATCCTATCGAGATCAGAGTGGATATTGTTCACCCTGCGCCCGTTGATGTTTTCACTGGAGCGACCATAGTGAGGACACTAGCCCAACATTAGGAGGCTATTCGAGGCATCCATGGGAACTTGCAAGGGGTGCCTATCAATGAGGATATGGGTGCTGTTATCCCAAAAGCTTAATCCATTTCACAACTTAAGCTATACCAATAAGCAAAAAGTAGAAAAGAGATAAGAGAAAAGTTGAAAGATTTATTAGAGAGAAACTAGAGAGGTGGAAGATTACACACACATACAAGTGTAAAATATGGTAACCAACACCCTCTCCATGTGCCTTTGTTTTAGACTAGAAAGAATGAGTGCAAAGGTAAGAAAATGTTAGGGAATGTCCAGTTTTTTATTGGGATAACTGGAGGTGCGGAGACGTCTATGATCGGTCTCCCCTTGAATGGGTGCCGGTCCCTCTTATATAAGGGGGCCGCCCATGTATTTAAGGGGGCACCCAATTTTTCAACGGTACCTCTTTTTGTCTATTCAGGGGTAGTGTTTACTGGACTTTTTCTAAAGTCCGTTTAGGTCAAAAAATAGAAATCAAAGTGTGTTATTTTAAATACAACATATCTTTTAAATGTAGAAAATGTTTTATGAGTCTTTAAAATGTATTACAACATTTTATAAAAGTTGAGGCTTGAATAAAATTTCTTTTGGTATTAAAATACATTGAGCAATTTATTTATTTATTACCTTTAAGTGATGTAATGATGAATGCGAATTTACTACTAATACTTGTTTTACGTTTATTTTACGTGAACGTTTTTATTATTTTTGTGATTATCAAAAACGTAAAGATGTGAAAAATATTATTAATATTTTTTAGGCATTTTATTTTATAAACAATTCTCCCCCTTTTTGCAATGATTACAAAATTTAAATCTTTAATTAAAATTTATTTTTAAACAAGTATTTAGTAGTTCAATGTCATTTCTTCCTTTTTGTAGAATCAAAAAGATCATCTGAGGTTGCTAGAAAATTTGATGGAATAGTGCCCCCCCCCCCCCTTGTGTTGTGCTCCCATAGTCTCGAGGGCACCAAGGAATCAAGCTATGTTGTTCTCGGCTACAAAATGGGTTAGAACAATACTAATACTCTTCTAACATGTGAGCAAAGATGAAAAATATGGCAGTACAACCAACAATAACCATTCATTAAAATAAAATAGGTGTGAAAAACCACACTATTGCATTCATTAGGAATAATAAACATGCTAACATACATGAAATAAAAACTTCAAAAAAAGTCCTATACTAGTAAAGCTTCTTGGACTTGTTGTTAATTGGTGGATTGATCAATTTTGAGAGACTAACATAGAGAATGTTCTAGTTTGGGGAGGATGGTAGGTGTGGCTAATAATTGATGTGATGATGATTGGTGGTTGTAAGAGCATATGTTCAATATATGAAATCATATATTAAAGTTCATCTCTTAACCCAAAGATGAGGGTTCGGTTGTGGATACAACAAAGGCATGAGTTACCATGTGCTTCCAGTAAATTCCAAGGAATAGGATGCTCAATGATAGGTGATGAAGGTGATGGAGTATCAAATTGGACATCAAGTAGGGTAATTGGGGAAAGAGTGAGAGTGATGTCCATTGATGCATTTACTTAAGTTGGAGGTGGCGGAGAAACTCTTAGAAGAGGAGATGTTGGTGGGTTCAAGTAACCATTTGGTGAAAGTGATGTTGATAAGGTTGGTGATTTGGGTGTGTAGTCAATTGAAGATGAAGAAGTATCTTTAGTTGATGGTGTTTTAGAGGGTACATTAGGAGCACTAGGTGATGAAATTGGGAGTTTAGGTGATGGATTTGTTGTGTCATCTTGGGTTAAATCCACAAACAATTATTTTGGTGGAATGATGTTGATTTTTGGTCTCTTGGAGACTTTGGAAATAGAGGCTCTAGTGGAGGCCATGGAGGTTTATGGTGGTTGATTATGAATGAGAGAGATGGTGAATTAGTGATATGCATTTGGAGGGAATTTATGGGAAGAGATTTGTTTGAAAATGGAATGAATTTGAATAAGTTTAGGGTATTCCAAATTTTGTTCAAGCATTCTGGGTAAATATAGCTGATACTAGGTAAAAGAGGGCAGAAAAAGCAGAAAAAATACAGTTTTACCCATGAGATACTATGGGCGGTCCCCTTAAATAGGGGGTGGTCCCCTTAAAATTAAGGGGGCCCGACCCTTATGAATTAAGGGGGCCGCCCACTGTTGGTTCCATTTTTCACAGAAAAACGATTTTTCTCAGAATTCTTATGAGAGTATTTTTATTTTGGTGGTTTATTTGCAGCAAGCCCTATAGAGTTTTATAAGCATATTTAATCATATAACATATAATAAACACATTGAGTCATGAAACTAAAGTGTCATATCTAGTCGAGTAATTAAAAACCAAAGGTTTTAAGGCATCTTAGCAAACAAGTACCTAAAGATAAGCTAACACATAAGTCATTTCCGAATTATTATCAGTTGATCACCACACAAGTTGTTAATAGTAACTATAATTTATGTTAAAAATTGTCTTAATTCTACATTAGCATCTAGTCACTTCACTCCTATTTCATCACTTCTTTTTCTGTCTAAACACTCCTTTTTTGTGCTCTTTCCAAAATGTTTTGAACCTCCGCGCATCTCGCTATGATTTCATTGTGTGTGGTTGAACAAGGTGGTTTGTCGTTCAAAGAGATTTTCATCGTTGTTCGGACAGGCGGGAAGGCATTTGGGTGTTTTGTAGTTGATGTGGGATCTATGGTGAGTTAAGATAGGTGTAGGATGAAGGTTTACTTGGCACGAGAAGTTTCGACATCATCATCATCATGTTGATAAGATGAAGTGCCATGATGATGCGAAGATGAAGATGAGAAGGAATGACGTGCCTTGCCATGATCACTTTGAGGTCGTCGAGTTTATTTAAGAGAAAGAGGACGCATAACTCGATCAACAATGTCATAAATGCCATTGTCGAGATGAGAATATGCTTCCATGATGTGTCGATAAAGACAAGTCAAGAACATGCCATATGGAAGATTTGCGGTTGGATTAGCTCTAGCACATTCAATTCTTTTGACAAAGAAGTAAGCAATATTGTATTGTTCCTCGGCAACAACACATAAACAGCGTGGCAGACAAGCGGGGAGATGTCCGAGGTCCTCCTTAGTCTGAAACACATTCTCTCGAATGAGTTCTTGCCTATTGCTTCATGTCAGGCTTAGTTCTTTAGTAAGGATTTTGTTTTGGAGTAAGAAGTGACGGTTTGATTCTTAATGGTACGATATACCGTGACACGTTCCAATTCAAGAAGTGACGAATGTCGTTAGGGAGTAGGAAGGTCGGTGGTGGTGGATGTGGACTAGGTCCCGCGGTTTCTTGAGAATTCTCAAGAGATGCAAGGTCACCATCATTGTGAAAACGGCTTTGACAGTTGTAGGAAGGAATTTTAGGGGATTTGATGCCGAATTGTAGCAAGGAGTGAGAGTTCATGAATTCAGGTTGAATCATAAAGGAGATGACAAGAAAAGATAGCATTATTCATTCGGTATTGAAACCGTTGATTGGATAGAGTATTTTAGATATTAATATGGGAACAATCGGTTCGTGGATTTTAAAGAGACAAACGAAGCAAATGTTTTGTGGAAGAGGACAGACGTGCTCGATGTTGTTGGATTTTGTAGTAGGCTTGGATCAAATATACACGGACATTCAGTGAATTGGTTTCGATTTTCTATCAGGTTTTTGCTGGAGATGTGTGCTGTGGCATATAATGGGTTGGGGTGTGCAGGGGTGTGGGGCTTTCCTGGTGGGTTGTTGGTGGGTGGGGGGGTTTTAGCGGGGACGGGGTGAGGACGACGTGGATGTGTGGGGATCAGTATTTACTTGGGTGATACTTCAGATATGTGGTATTTTTTTTGGGTTGGGTTGTACCTAGTGTTTGGTCGTATGGGGGGTATTGGTGGTCGGAGGGGTGGGTAATATGTCAAGTCTTAGTTTGATTGTCAAATCTTCATAATGTTTTATCATATTTGATTTATTAATTTATGGATATAGTGTATCACTATTTGGGCAATCATAATCCAGAGGCCACGCAGTATTGTTTGAGGAGTCAGGGCACTTTAAATCGTAAACCCATCAAACTCGTCAGAACAAATACCCAAATGGAACCCCTCAAATGAATTTCCCTAGTATCGTGATACGATAGGATTTTGAGTTGCTTCAAAAGCTAGTCAAAGATAAATTACGTTTAATAATAAACGTAATTAATTTAAAATGCGTCGATCATTAATTAATAACGATAAATGTGTCGAGGTTAATAAAATTGGGTTTGATAATGTTAATATATATTTTTATAATTTATATATAAAAATATAATATTTTATTAAGTTTGCAAAAATGGCAAAATATACCCTTGGATTCTAAACTTTTACAAGTTTGGTCCTTTATATATAAAGTATATGAAATTTAAACCTTTAACTTTAAAACTTGGCAAAATAGGTCCTTATATTTATAACTTTGGAATAATGATATTTTCAGTTCCTATAGTTATAAGTTTCAGAAAGTTACAATATATACCCCTTGCATGGAAAATATTTACAAAATAAGTCCAAAATACCATGCAAGCTTATTTTAAGACTCTAAATGATATTTGCAGGTTATACCTTATTAGAATAAGCAAAAATAAGATGTTTTAACGTAACAAAAGTTTAGAATAAAGATTCGTTAAGCTAGAAATCAAAACGGGTCATTTTTAGAGTTTTTAATAAAAACGCATGGTTTTTAAGCTCAAGGATTTTAGCAAGAGTTCATGTATGATTATTAGGACCTTATAAGAGTACTAACATAGAAATTTAGCTTATTGAAACAAGATAGGGGTTTTAGCACTCGTACGCCTAGTAACGACTTGCAAGGCTTCGTTTCTTGGTTTCTTTGCTTCACTTCTGGTCTTGTGGCTCCTCTTGTACTTCCTTGATCATCTTAGAACTCCCTTTAATGCTTATGAATTGATTTTGAAGGCGTGAGTTAAAATGAGGGGGTACGTCCCTTTTTATAATCGAATAACCCTTGGAGCTTAAGGAAACTTAGTAGCCAAGTTTAGGACATGTAGAGGGTGACTATTAGCAGCTAGGAGGTGAGTCTTAAAAGCTAGAACTAGCTAGGATTGAAAGGTGGAAGGATTTTGGAGTGTTTGTGTGTTCGGCTAGAAAAGAAACAACAAGGTGATGATGTAGCTTCTTGGTGGCCATAGAATGTGTTTGAGGTACTTGTAAGCTGCTATGGAGTTATAAGGGTGGTTTCATAGAGGTGCTAGGGTGAGGGTGTGATGATATCATGGTGGTTCCAGACGTTTTAGGGGTGTTTGGTTTGATTTATACATGACTATTTTTGGATAGCCAACATCTGTCTCGGTAAAATGGTTGCCATTTACAAACCGTAACTCTAATGAAGCTCAAACTAGTGAACATGGTTATATATTTGAGTTCTCTACAACTTTTAGTTTTACATATTTTGGGGTTACTATACAAAAATATAGAGATAGTAGCCATTTACTACAGGTGTGCAGAATCTGCGCACCTTTGCCATTTCGGCTATAACTAATTCATCCGACATCGAATCGGGTTGATTCCACCAGAAAAATGATCACAAGACATAGGGCTACAACCTAATATTTTCACTTAATACCCAGAACCTATTGATTTTTCCCAGATCCTATGTTTTATCAACGGATCAGATTTCTGAAAATTATGAACTAGTTTAAGGGTGTAACGGGTTTGCTAGGGTTTTTGGGTTTTTCTTTGAGTTAAGGCTAAGGTTTATGATAGATTAAGGTTTAGGATTAGTGTTAGGATTATGGTTTAGTGTTTAGGATTAATGTTTAGGGCTTAGTGTTAGGTTTTAGGGTTTAGTTTCAAGGTTAAAGTGAAATTAGGGTTTAGGGTTTTGTTTTATGGTTTAGGGTTTTTAAAATGTGTATGAGAGCTTAGGAGTAGAGTAATTAGGGTTTACATGTTCTACATTGAGTGTAGTAGCTTGTAAAAAAGTGGTGGTATAGGAACTAGAATGAAAACGAAGATAAAACGGCTATTTTGAATGTCATGCTTAATGACTTGTACTTTGAGCTTTTAAGGACTGGTACATTGAATTGGAGGGAAAATATATTCAAATATGATGCTATGATTCTTGTACATATGCCTTGTTTGCTTGCACATTGATATTATATGTATACTTTACATATACTTAGGGTTTAGGCATAAACGTTAACGGTTTATGTTCATTTGATGATAATGTCATGAAAACATTATTAAATAGATAACGTACATGTTATAGAGGATAATAGATTATTGACTTGACATGTTATGATGTTTGCTTGATGTAAACATAGATAGAAATAGGCATAGGTCGTTGCGTGAGCTCGTTTACTTTAGAAATGTAAACTATCATACGTAATGGAATGGAATGAAATGAAAATTTTATTCTCATGAAAAAGTAGTACTTAACATAGTAAGTAGATATTACATTGATGAAATACTAGAAAAATTACGGGTTGTTATAAATAATGCCCCCGGAAACATATTTTGCTGCGACCAATTTTTGGGGGTGTTACAGATTGGTATCAGAGCCAAGGTTATAGAGAATTATGTTGCATATTTTACCTAGACTACAACCGTTTTCAAACATTGCACCATACAAAAGTTTTTCAAGGGACATACATACATTACTGGTTTGCATCTAGTATACATGCTTACATGACATGCACCATTTTAGCATTAGTTGGTTATACTAAGTGCTTACATAGGTTATATACATGCTTACATGACACACACACACACACACATACACACACACACACACACACACACACACATATATATATATATATATATTTACATTTCCTTACGTATATCTTACATTTATTTATATAAGAGTTATTTATATAAATACTAGAATATTTCTTAAGGCAAGGTAGTACTATATGCTCGTAGGTTCCAAACATCAGCAAACATTAATTTACCTTATAGGATACCATCATTCATATATGCCATGAGGCATTTCATTTCATCATGTCACATATCCATTCATGCAATGAGTGCATATTCGTTTTGCCATACATCACCTTGCATCACGTCATTCGTCCGTACTGCACGCATCTTGCATGGTTTCATATAAACACAATTTATATAAACTTTTGCTTGTGTAGGATATGGATGCACCCACTCTTCCCATCTCTGCTGAAAGGAATCTTAGAGATCCTATCGAGATTAGAGTAGATATTGTTCACCCTGCGCCCGTGGATGTTTTCCCTGCAACGATCGTGGTGAGGACACTAGCCTAACACGGGGAGGCTATTCGAGGCATCCATGGGCACTTGCAAGGGGTGTCTATCAATGACGAGATGAGTGCCTTGAGATTCAGAATGGGCATGGCCGAGGAGGAGAATGCTTCCCTACATGGTAAGATTAAGACCATGAAGGCTACCAATACAGTTACTCGCAGACATGAGAAAAGGGATCATATAGAGTTGGAGCGACAGTTGACTTCAGTTCAGGAGGCCCAGCGAAAAGACCAAGAGAACTTCAGGAAGCTCCAGGAGTTTGTGACCAGACAGCTTGGACGTCACTCATAGATACATTGTTCTAGGAATTAGATATTAACTTGTATTGGAAGTTGTATTATTAAGAAACCATGTAGTCTTTTGGTAGGAAGAAATAATGAACCCAGTTATCTATCAAATTAGGGTATTGTGAAAATTTCGTCAATCTTATTTCAACTATTTACTTATTCGCGCAAGCCACTTACTAAAATATTATGACTTTATGAAACATTTCACTATCAAATGATAAACCATTTTACTATTGTTAACAAATTATTTTACTATCTTGAGATATTTAACTATTGTCTTATAAACCATCGTTTCGTCATCTCGCAAATCATTTCATTGTCCCCTTGTAAACTACCTCGTTTTCTCATCTGGTAAATCATTTTCTCACGTTGTAAATCATTTTGACATTACTTTATACATAACACTATTTTGACGAAAATGAGCATCGCATCGTTAGACCTCAAATATACATAGCCTGATCACCTACGTATAATTCAGGAAAGTACCATGCCATGCTGAGAAGTAGTCACCTCAAAACTTCTGTCAAAATCAATTTTCTACTTACGCTCTTAAAGAGCAAAGTTTTGTGTGCGTATTCATAAAACGTGTCGGTCACGAGAAACTGAGTTAATAATCATAATAATTAGATAGACCTTTACACCATCTTACTACATAGAGCCGACATCATCTCACACCAAATCCTAAGGGTCTTCTGGTATAAACATGGAGTTAAAAACATTAAGATGACAAATCTACTTAGCACATATTAGGAGGATTAAGACGAGTATCTACACCTCTTCATCAACACTATTCCGAAAGACAACTCGAACTGAATTGCGGGACGCAATTCTTTTAACACGGGGAGACTGTAACAATTCACATTTTCGCGTCCTTTACGTCAATAAATATTCAACTAATTATTTTAAACTTTTACGCGCTCACTTTTATTTTTTTTCAACGTCTGGTAAAATCGCGTAAACTAAAAGTCAACATTCAACGTAAACGGGAATCAAACAAATAAAAGTTTACATCAAACAAGTGTTTTATTATTTTTACGAAAATAATTTATAACTTTTCACTTTTTATTTTTATTCGTTACGTAAAACGGTTACGTTTTACGATAAATTACATCTTTGCATGCATACGCACCATTAACCCATCTATACTTCAACAAATACCCACCATTATACCCAATACCCAAAAATTATAAAAACACTCACCCAAAAACAATGCTAGCCGAATATATATACATGCACATTCAAAATTAAATCAAGTAAATCCCACTACCTAATAAACTACATTATGTTTTACCCTATGGATAATTACTTTTGTATAATATTTATTCAAGCCACCAAGACCATCACCTTTGTCTCCAAGGCATGTAAATGCACGGAGAAAATCAAGGAAAAGAAAGAACAAACATGTGCATGCTTTTTTGTTAGAGCACATCATTCTTACAACATGTCATACATCTCTTACACATAATTAAACAAGTATATCTATTTACCCATGGATCAAACCCTAAAGCTTTCATGAATACCAAGCCACACTTTTGTCTCCCCATGGTTGAGGAATTCGGCAGCCAACAAGGAACAAAGAAGAACAAGAATTAAATCAACATCAACCTCACTAAGTCATCCTCTACATAAACAATATTATTTATTATCCAACATATAAGCCTTAAACCCTTAACCATGGGATAACTAAGCAAAAATATGTCTCCCATGCTTGCCATTTCATTCGGCTGGAAATAAGGCCCCAAATGCATGCCTAAGCTTCTATCACTTCATGTCTTACACATAAGTACATGTTCTCTTACAACACTATAATATTTCAAGACCTAGACGTAATATTTAAACTACAAAACCATCCAGCTAATTCCACTTTTACATAAACTATATTATCCCATAACCAACATATAAACTCTAGTGCTTATTCCATAGGGTTTCAAGTCCTCTTTTGGTCCCCTTTTGATCACTTATGCACGGCAAGCACCCAAGGAGACCAAATATGATAGTATTTTCACATCAAGCATGTTGCTACATGAAGCTAGCTAATTGTTTAATCCATGAACCATGCCACACTCTTACAAACCATGAAACCTAGTCTAAATATAAAAGATATTATCCTATCAACACTCTATTTTACCCAACGATTATAAGGCCCTTCCCCAATGTGACAACCTTTCCTAAGGAAATAGTATTTAGCTTTTGTTTTCCTGTTCCTTTTACAATGGCAGCAAGTTACTCATGCCCCAAGGACTCTCTTGCTTTTCTTGTTTCTTTTTGTGACTGCTCAAGTGAGAAACAAAACCTTACGTTTCCTTTTCTCTTTTCTGTTTAGAAGACTACACAAGACACCCCTAAAATCCAAATATACACTACTTAATTCATTGTTATAAATGCATGTGAGCATGCCTGGACTAGTCAACATACCCTAAATTAGGCTTATATAAACTCATGAACTACTCTCTTTCATTCATTAAAAGCTGATTCTTTCTTTACTTCTGGTTCCATTCGAGCAGTATCAACCACAGGGAGAACACAAGATAAAACCATAAACCCTAGCTCCATAAAAATCAAAAACCCTTAAGAAACCCTAATCGGTTTCTAATTTCTTTGTTTTCTTGGGACGACGAATACAAACACTCTCTGGTTCTTTCTTATGGACGACAAACTCATCAAACAAGTACCACTCTTTTATTCGTTTTTGGTTGTCGGTGATCACAAGGAAGTCCAAGGAGTAGTCTTTCATCAAGTTGGTATTGGTGTTTGGATTGGTTTGTTGAGTTTTAGACGAAACTACGGTTTTGTTTGGTGTTAATCACACACGTCCACCTTGTTTGTGAGTCGCACATTCCTTTCTTTTTTTACTACATTTTGCATTCATGTCCTAGTAGTGTGCTTGTAAACTTTAAAACAAAGAAACGCATGTTTTCACAAAGATAACTTTCTGATGTTTTCGGGTGTAATGTGAAACCCGTATACAAACTTGACCAATGAAATTTCTGAACTTATCATTCGTTAACATAGTATAGGAGTAGCGCACATGCAAAATTTGAACTTCTAACACTTTATAACGAAGCGGGATATAGACTTACAAATCTGCTATTTTATGTGTATGAAAACTGCCCTGTTGGGTCGAATTTATGCCTTGTTTTGGCCCACTTAGACTTAGACATAGAGTCAACAAATAGGGGCGTTTTATAGTCAACATGGTAGGCTTTATTTAGCAACTTGAATCACAGAAAACGGTTAAGAATCAAGCCCGCAAACTGAGTCTTAAGTTAGTGTTGTTGTCGCGTGTTCAACCGTTAATACTGTTGGAAGGTTGCGACACCACCACATTCACACCCATTTTTAACCCACTTAATCACATCTAAACGTAAAACTTAATTAATAAAGTTGTAGTGAACCTGACATAGTTTATAAATGTACTTTTAATTTGTCGTAAGGTTAAGTAACGAACTCGCAAATAGGACTAAAAGTTAGTACTGCTGTTGCGTGTTCCAACAGTTAAAACTGTTGGCGAAAGGGGTCATGCACCCTTACTTTAGTCTCGTTTTTAGTCACTATAATGACTTCGAATTGCAAAACTTATGAAAGATGAATTGTTGTATTCCTGACCTAGTTTTTAAAAGTATTTTTGGTTCGTCATAATACTGAGTAATGAATTTGTAATCCGCGATCAAAATCAAACGAAAGTAAAAACACTTGGCCAAAAATATTGTTTTTCTGCTTAAGCCTAGTCGCGACCCCCTTGTGTTTGGCTACGTTTTTAACATATTAAACGACATTTTTAGACAAAACTTAAATAATGAAAGTTATAGACGACATGGCCTAGTTTTCAAAACATCTTTTTGTTTGTAATTTCATTAAGTAACGAGTCTAGAAATTGATCGTAAAATTCTGCATTTGTCCTAGAATTTTATAAATAAAATTTGATTTTTAAATTCATATTGTTATAACTTTGACCATTTGTTTGACAGACCAAACCAAGTGTCGACTGAATTAACTAGAGAAGTACTTACGACCTAGTCTTTAAAATGTCCGATATCGTAATCTACATATTTAATGGTAAGAACTTATGACCCGATATATTTGGCCAATTTTCATGAATAACCACTTTTTAAACAAGTAATATTTCTCAAACTCAAGTACAATACTAAGGACAAGATTGCATGCATTATAGTATATTACATGATTAGTAATATGAGTACTATTTATTTAGGTAGCGGATAGAGTTTGCATTGTTTTCGCGTGCATCGTTTACCTTGCTCGCTTCATATTCGTTGCTACCTCATTATATCACTAAGGTGAGTTTATAGTTCTCATCTTACACTTTTCAATCATTTATCAAATCTCGGGGATGAGATCATGTTCGTTTTACAAAATGGATGCAAGTACATTTTAATTTAAATATTACAAATTTGCCTAAGTAGCTGTAACCCACTATGCCCATCATCATGAACTGTTAATTACTGGATTGTAAACGAGAATGTTATAAATAGATCTATTTGGAGTGACGCTCCTGTTCGGGCAAGTAGCACTTGCTAGTATTTCGATTGAACGGAATGACGAACGTATACCATTTCGGATCATGTAGATGTTACGGGTTGAACATCTACATTGGGCACCCTCATTTAAATGTACTTGATATACATTCATTGTTGAGCTTCAGTGTCATGAGCTTAGTGCATTTCGTAATACATTTTTGTGATATTGTAATTGCTACTCTATTACATGGAAATCTTGCTATCCGCTTCATTTAATTTATAAACCTATAAATTCATCAACATTATTGTTGACGTTTTAAAACATGTTTTCTCATGTACTTAAGTGCTAGGTGCTAGTTTGATGTGCATTGGAGTCTAAACAATACAAGATTACTTTTCAAACGACACTTAGAGGTCGTTCTCTCATGACTTGTGCAATGGTATTATGAAGTAATGCCCCCGGAAACATATTCCGCTGCGACCCATTTTTGGTGGTGTTACACGTGTTTAATCTTTCCGTTGCGTAATCGTGATATATTTAATGGTTAAATAGATGTAAAAACCCAATAATTATTCCAACTCGGGATCCTAATTACAGTCACAGCTTCTCGACTTCTCACGAGAATCAACTAAATCCATTTTCACACTTGTTTAAAACTAGCGTATACTATATGTATCACCATGTTCATTATATCTGGAAACTTGATTCTTTTTATTTTTTCCTTCTTTTGGGTATCAAAATATCAAGTTTACATATAGTTTTACAAAAGCCAAAGAACAAATTTTAGACTGAAAATTTAGTCCACCTATCACCTTTAAATAACCACACTTGATATCTCAATTCAAAAATCACTTGTATCAGAATATCTTTAAAAGAGATGTTTTGATATAACAGGTTGTATAATCCCTTAAAATCAGATTAAGGCTCCTACGTAAACCTTTTAACATATACAAATTTAAACACCTTTTAAGATTGTTGGATTATATGTTATGTCGTATCATGTTCATGTTGTTTAAGAATCTTTGTGGACGCCTACCAGTACACCCACGCATTTATCGCTTACAAAACGATAAGAGACATTCAATACAAAATGAATAAACCTGCCATGTCGAGATGCAACCGACCTCAGGTAGCAAAGTAAAAACAGCTCTTCACTCGTATGTTGTCTTCATTATACAATCGAAACACCTATTAAGAGTCTGGCACGTGAAGAAGTTCCCTGTCTGTTTACGGCTCAATTCGCTGCAAGCCTCATACGTAACGACCAAGCGACTGATGCAAACCCACGTTGCATATTATGAGCGAACAATTTCAAGGTAATGTAAATGGGAATCAAAAAAGATAGCAAGATGTTTATGTCTCTAACATGTATAGCATGTGTGGTTTTGTTTGTTTTATTCACGTCAAAATAATAAGTGTATTCTTGTGTATTGACATCAAAAATATATAGCTAGTAAACAAACATCATGGTGATCAAGCATGATTTAATTATCATACGTGTATAAAAATGTTTATAAATATATATATATATATATATATATATATATATAAACGCATAAAGGACTAACGGTGCAAGAAAAAGAAAACATATTTTTTAGAAAATAAAAAAATAATTAGAAAAAAATTTAAATAAAAACGGATAAAGGACTAACGTGTATAAGAAAATTTAAAAAATAATTAGAAAAGAAAAGGAAAACATATTTTTGAGTTAATTACAAACGGTCGTTAGTCAAAAGGACTAACGGTGCAAGAGATGACTCCAAAACGTATGATAATCAAACAGAATGAAGTTGGATGGGTATTGTGGTACTTTTTTGGGTTCGTGTCTGATAATGGCTCAAATAAGAAAGTACGTTGCTATTAAATGTCATTAATCCTAGTTTCTATTCACATGCAAGATGTCATTATCACTAATTTTTAAGGTCAAATGATGTCTAAACATCATGACAATTGCTTACTGATTCCAGCACACTAGAAGACCTGAAGATGCCACTTGAAGCTCAACTAACATTCATATTTGCAAAAATGTTTATGCGAAAATTTTCGCAGTGACCCATTGGGGAATGTGTAATCCTAAAATGACCCTGACATTATTTTTTTCGATATAACCTTATAGATCGCGCAACATGGGAAGCGGTCTACATTTGGACACGTGTCACCATATTACGCAACATAGAAATTATCGATATTAAAAAAACGAGCCCTATTTTGTTTTTTATGTAAATCGCGCATGGATGTGTTCAATCTATCAAAAAAATCAGGTTTTGTCAGAAAGATGCAAATGTAGATCGCGCATTATGTATGGCGATTTACTTTATTTTTTTGTCTTTTAGGGTTTTGCATATGAATAGTAACGCACAGTATGATGGAATGATATATCATTGCAACGCACAGTATGATGGAATGATATATCATTGCAATAGTTTGTCACTTATGAATTTAAATACGGATATAAAGGAAGTGATAGTATGTGTTTCTCTTAATTTAAGTTTCTTTGAAGGTTTCATTGTTTGAGGTTTTTCATTGTTGATTGTTACCGTTTGCGGGTAGATCAAAGTTGGTGTTGGTGTGGTATTTTTTTAAAGGGTTTTTGTTGTTGGTGATTTCGTGCGTTACTTGTTTATTATAAGATGGATTTGAGCGGTTACGAGGTATAATATTTTTATTTTGTATCATTTGACTATTTTATTATCTTTTCTTGCTTTACGTTTGCTAACTCACTTTATGCATGACTAATTTCTGAGTCTTTATATGAGATATCTCTTTTTAAAACAGCAAGTTGCTCACAAAAAATAACCTCATTCTTTTTGTAAAAAAAAAGTTGCTCTTTTACAGATGTTAACCCTCTTTTATAAGTAGCTAAATTGAACTCAGATTTGTTAAACTCTATTTTAAATCATCAAGTTGAGTTTTAAAGTTTCAAACTTTTTAGACAGTTTTTAAACAAGTATTGTCATGATGTTGTACCTCAGAGTCTGAACAATGCTATATAAGAGCCATGTATGTAGGGACTTATTCATCTTTGGCCATTAGAGATTCAGTCAAAACCAGCTCCATCAATAGCCACCATGGCTTTGGAAGAAGTTTCTTCCCATTTTTTAGTCCTTTTAGAGCTGTCTTGATTCCTGTTCCTGTTATCTTGGTTCCTAGGTCCTCTGCATTCCCTTGCAAAGTATCCCATCTTGTGGAAGTTGAAACACTCCACCTAGACTTGTCATATCCAGCTGTGTCACTCCCATTGATAGTGATCTTTTTACCAGGTTTTTTGGAAAAACCTTCTTGTCCTTATGCTCAGCAATGCTAGCTACCACTTCAAATCTATCTCTTCTAAGTTATCTTCATGGATTTGTTGAAGGTCCTCATATACAAGTTGAGACCCGTTTGGTTGACTGGCCAAAAATGCATAAACAGTGGCATCACTTAAGTTAGTAGTACTAACTTGAGTACTAGCAGTGCTAACTTGAGTGTTAGTAGTGCTAACTCCATAAGCAGTGTTAACTTCATTAGTACTGCTAGGGTATGACATTAAAATCGTATCTCTAAGAACTTGAGGCTTGAGCATGAGCTATGCAGTTCCTTTACCTCCGTGTTCAACAATTTGAATTTATTGTAGAGATCATCCAAAGCTCATTGTGTCTAGATCAGTTTTTTTCCTCCAAGACCACAAACATGAGTATTCACATCAGAAGGCTGACTTTCTCAAAAAATTTCAAATTGAGATCTTCTTGTCAAATATTTTCACTCAAGATAGCCAGCTGACTTACAATCTTCTGAAGCCTGTTAAAAATAGAGTCAAGAGACTATGTGCTTGGAGCACTAAAGTTCTCATACATTTGCTTTAGAAGAGTCTTTGACGTATTCTTTATTGCTTCATTACCACTAAATCTTGTTGTATAGCAGCTAGAAAAACAAAGTCTTAGCTCCTTGTACCTGATTAAAATGTCATTAGTTATTCATTAGAATGCCATCTGTTACATATTCTTGCCTTTACATCCATTCTTCTTTTGACCTTTCTTCAGTAGTTACTGGAACCTTAGGTTTAGTAAGTTGAAGGTACCATCAAACATATTTATTGTTGTTTGAGCTGCTGGTTTTCGAATGAGTTTCCATTCTTATGACATCACCATAGTGTATAGTCTTGTACTTGAAAGTTATTACTCAATCTTAGCCTCCAATATCATATTCACCCTGTTTGAGAATGGGCATCTTTGCAGTAGTAGTGGTTTGAGCAGTTTCTAGATCCATCTCTTCCTTGTGAATAAAGGGTTCTTCTTGTTAGTTTTTTCTAGATCAACGTTTCAAAACACACGCTCTAATACCACCTGATAGAACAAAAACACGTGATAGTTCTTAGGATCATTTATAGATTGAGGTGTTTGACCTCATCTTAGGATCATGATTAGACAATAACATGCAGCGGAATAAGAACAAATCAAAGTTATCATAACAAGGTTTTTCTTTATTAACACTCCAAGCCCAATATTATTTGATCAGAATAATACGGTTACATCAATGAACTGTAACAGGATCAAGTTACCTTGACCTTGAGGCTAATACTACATATGGCGTCTACATTCTCACGCCTGGAATACACACACACACACACATTTAGGTACACTATGGAACTCACGACTTGTACACCTAAACCTAATAACCTATATCTCTTTATATAATAGAGATATTAGGTTTTATAAAGGATAAGTATTAGGAAACAACTAAATCTTCCTAACTTTTATGATAATAATCTTCTGTAATCTTCCATCATTTGAAGAATTCCTCCTTTGTCTTTTAAGTCCTTCATCTTTCATAATGTTTTTGTCTTATCAACTCAAATTATAATTCCAACAAACCACGTTGATATCTTCCAAGATTATTTAAATTCTAATATTTAAATACGGCGTATGAGGATCTTGGAGACGGTCGTAATTGAGATTCATCCTTCTGCGGTCTTTGGTGTGATGTGACGCACGGATACGCCGTATCTTCCTTTATGGATATGACGTATTGGTCTAATATTAGTAATCTTCAAAATATCTTCTTTTAAGGCTCCAGGAATGCGCGCTTTTGCTATCTTTCACCAATCACTCATAAATACTGCCAAATTCTCAACTATTAAACGATTTAAGTAATAATTCTTTGGCAATAACTTACAAAACGGGTTAATATTAAACATGGGATATAAATGATGCTATAAATAGACTTGATTTGATGTCATAAGTATCCCCCTTTGAATCCTACTTGTCCTAAAGTAGCTTAAATGGTTATAAAAATGTATCCCTAAGGATATTTTCTGTTTAATAGCATTTTTATCGATCTATTACAAGTAAACAACCAAACTCCTCACGAAATAGAAAGATAAAAACACTCAAATCTCTCAAACTAATCTATTGTGGGTAACATGAGTAAAAAACTAATATCGCTCAATTGCTCGGTCGTGACGAGTATTCTATCATAAGCTTGGCAAGGATACATATCTCCACCGCAAAAGTAAGGCAAGTAACAAGTATAAAAGGTAAAATATGGTTTTTGTGTATGGAAAAAGCTTACGGTTGATCATTCTACAATTCTTTCACAGAAAGTACCACTCCAAAATGCAGCGGGCTGAAGACTACATACACACCCGGAAGTCTTGGATAGCATGTGTGTTTGAATCACTCCCATTTGAATTTAACCAACGGTTAGGATGAAGAATGATATAGGGTAGGAACCTTCTAACTTTCACCAAAAGTCATAAACCAACGAGGTACAAGACATGCATACATGGCCGGTGAGAGGGAAGTAAATTTTTGTTAATTAAAAATCAAGAAACAAATAGATTAATACTTAAGATACAAGTTGCTAGACACTTTTTTTCTCGACCATTACCATGTTAAGACACAACTATTTATAACGTCTCGATCATGATCAAAAACAACAACCTAAGTTGGCGTTCCCGTTAACGGTCAACTTCCCAATCATCCCAAAACTTTACATACTCTACAAGGCAAGTGGCGATATCTTCCACTTTATACAATACTCTACATCGTTGATTTTTTAGACGTATCAACGAATAATCGATCCTTCGTGTAATTCCTTCGGTAATTCCTTTGTGAAACGATTATCTTCAAACTTTCTTTCTCTATTTGTATTTTTCTCATTTTTTCAAATTTTATTAAACAAATACCTCAAATCTCGGTGTAGTTTCACCATCTTTACGATCATAATAATTCTGGATAATTCCTTCGGTAGTTCTTCGTTCTTTGAATTCACCAATAATTATGACGGTAGTAAAATCACATGAGTTTTGACTACTAATATACATTCCTATTTGCAATGTGCAAATTTCCAACCGCACCAAAGATAGAAAATGACACAAGACTTGAGAAATACAAACTTTACACTTTAAGCAAGTAGCAATTGTAAATTAAACTTAATCTAACAGGGGTAGGTTAAGGTGTAAGGGTGTAACGAAACAAATAGTTGTGTAATTCCTATGAGGATTGGCTCTACGGGTTGTTCTAGTGGGATCTTCACTCTAAAGATGAGAGTGGAAAAGGGTTTAAACGGGAGGTTAACTAACCGGTGTAGTTAGTTAATAAGCAACATGTAAAGGCGATTTGGGTGTAATCCAAATTTATCAATTTAAACAAGTTACTCCATCTAAATCCATAGTACTCATCACTGTGGTCTCGAATAGATATACCAAGCCAAGTTCTAAAGTCTACTATATCACCAGCAAACTCATATTTTGTGAAATTTAGGTAAACATTTGGAAACGGATAGGTTATATCCTCACAATATCTAATAAGGGTTATTGTGTACGGGTTACGTAACATGTAATTTCACAAAAGTATGCTTGAAAAATAAAAATTAATTTAAGCATAATTTAAGCATTTTAGTGTGAAAAATAGGACAAGTATACATTCTAATTCCCACCCCCCACTTGAATTATACAACGTCCTTGTTGTATAGATAAAACATTAAAACGGGAATTTTAAAAAGAATTAAAATGAGAAACTCCCCTGATATTTGCTCGGTAGATTCTCCATGTTGAGTTTATTGAGCAATAATTTATGTTGAACAGCCGCCTTGAAGTTTTAAGACTCCAACACCTCCAGACTTGTAAATAATTCAACCAACTTTCGTTGATTTCCCTTCACGAGGTCCTGTGTAAATTCTCAGAAAACAAATGCAATTCTATCTTCGTGTATTCGTTTGGTTAGACTTGAAATAAATACCTAAAACTGTACATGAAGTCGATACGTCGTATCCATTCCCCAAGACACGACGTATTTATACCTATATTGAATATGTTGTATTCGTTTAACGAATACTGTGACAATCCGTCAATTTTAGGTCGTTATTTTATTCTCAAGTATTAATTATATTTTTCATTTTTATGTGAGATATGAACTCACGACTAATCGGGAGAATTAGGGCTTACATTTGTAATTTACGTTACGTTTACAAAGAACCGGCAAATCCTACGTTATGCATCGACGTTTATATTTCCAAAATACCGTAGAAATGTTTTTATTACATTCGTTTTTATTTTTCGTGTCTCGTACTATTTTTACTTTTTACGAAAAACGACTACAAATCGTACATTTTTAAATATCGGACTTTGATAATACCCGCATTTACAAAATGTGGGACAAGTTTTTATAACTTATCCCACTAAAAACCCCTCTCATTGGGGCGGATCAACCAAGGGACTCTCTCCTAACCCAAGCCCTTCCTTCGTAGAGCCATCTATTGTAAGTGATCCGAACCTGCCCGGAGCGAGCCCTCCATAGAGGCAAGTGAAGTTGGTGAGCCGTATGATGGGCAACTATCACCTGCGGTTTGGAGAGGGACTAGGTGTCCCCTTGGTGTTGATTCATGTCACACTAAGTATACACTTGGCATTTGGTTTAAAATCCTATATAAACTTACTTTGACCTAAATCACACACACACTAGTTATAGTTACACTCAAAAATCTGCATTTGCTCTCTCCTACCTCCATATTGACGCCACATATAACACCAAAAACACCAATCCATAAAAATTTTGAAGATCAAATATTAAGCACACTAGTTAAGATAACTTCCTTGTGATTTGTACTTTTTGGCACTAATCATCCTTAACTGATACTATTGGCACTAATCATCCCCGAGTGAAGAAACGTTCGACAAAAATCATCTTTATGTGTTTTAAATGACATAATTACCCTTTATATATTTAAACGACATAGATGATTTTTGCAGTTTACTGAAAAAAACTAATGTTTCAATTATTATTATTATTATTTATTATTATTATTATTATAACATAACTTTATTATAAGAAATATGATATTTACAAAAAGTTAGTGGGAGCCGAGATACAAACTAAGCCACCACTCCTTTAGCTATAGCAAAACTAATCCTATTAAAAATATTATTTTATTATTATTATTATTATTATTATTATTATTATTGTTTTATAAACATATTACTTCATCATTATTATTATTATTATTATTATTGACTGTATTTGTAATTTAGTTATTTTATTTTACAAAAAAATTATTGGAAAGCCGAGATATCATCTAGGCCGCCACTCTTTGATGTGTGCATTTATCTGACTGGGGCTTCCGCCTTTGACACAAACCAGGATGACTGGTTTTGTTCCGTCTTTACACGTTTACGTTGTGCTGCATCAATCAGCCATCATAGTTTGTGTCAAAGCCGGAAGTCCCAGTCAGATAAACACACATATCAAGGAGTGACGGCTTAGATAATACTCGGCTTCCCAATAATTTTTTATAAATCCTTTAAATTTCTAATAAAGTCATTTATAATAAATTAAAAATAATAATAAAAAAATTAAAAATAAAATAAGTAAATTA
>BQNB010084993.1:0-21152 GCA_026074375.1 Tanacetum coccineum
ATGATTTAGCCTAACAATTTATAAGGAAGTGAAGAATAAGAATCAATCAAACAATACATAGACATATTGAATGATAAAAGATAAAGGATCTCACTTGATTAGAACATGTGTTTATGGCAGATACAATAGGGTTTTGACACCCTAAAAACGGCCTAAGTAGCAGCCAAAATCGTCTTCTAAAAGTAGGGTTCGGTTCCTAAAAGTTACACACTAAAAACCCTAAAACGAGTTTGTATATATAGAAAATAGATAGCGACGGCATAACAGCTTTTATGACGCCGTCGCTTCAACGAAACTCCTAGGGTTTCTTTTGAGGCTGTTACGTTATGACGTCGTCTTGAATATCCTGACGCCGTCTCTTGGTTGATATACGCCGTCCCCGTATGGGAATCGTGAGGCCCGTCTCCGGTCCCCTGAATTTGAAGTATTTCTTCAAAAGATTTGGTGTAGAGTCGTAGTCTTATCCGTTTCTTCTCCAATTGAGCCCAAGTCACGTATATTTCCTCCAAGAGTTATCCAAGTGCTAAAAACACAAAAACAAACGATTAAGCACATAATCTGGGCATATTTTCATGATTTAGAGGGTTAAATGACCCTGAAAAAGTGTATAAAATGACACCTCATCAAATGCCCCTACACTTGGGATTTGGTTATCCTCTAGCAAATGGGCTTTTCTACCTAGACAATAGCAATACCGGGGGCATTTAACCTACTCTTAAAGGTATTTTATGACAAAACCTTCTAGACCTCGTAATTAAAAGCACGGAAATTACATACTAGCACCTCACATAAGTGTTTGGATACTTTCTTTCTCTCGGGTGTATAATGAATTATAACAATATGGGAAACGGGAAAATAACACTCATATCCTGTCGTAGCATATAAATTACCATAGGCTTGGTAAATGATCAAACCTCCACCGCTAGGCGTAAGTACTAAAAATTACTATCAAAGAGGTCTTTAAGGGTTTGTTTCCATCTATAAACCATCACATTCTTCGACCATGTCGCATTCTAATACTATGAACTTGTTTCCTAAAAATTGCAGTAGGGAGTGCCTTGGTGAAAAGACCCGCTGAGTTATTGCTAGATTGAACATATCTCATTTAGACCTGATTATCTTTATGAGATTTTTTCCCTTTTTTTTTTTGTTGTATATGAGTAAAAACCTTGGCGGTATATGTTTTGTTCTGTCACTTTTGATATAACCTTCTTTTATCTGTGAGACACAAGCTGAATTATCTTCATAGATTAAAGTTGGATTTCTGTCTTTCTCTAATCCGCAAGAAGTTAAGATGAGTTATGTCATAGACCTTAACCATACACATTCTCTAGAATCTATCATGTAGTTAATGACTCGCATGATTTGATAGTTGCAACAGTGTTTGTTTCTGAGAACGCCATGTGATTATAGTATCTCCATTCAAAAACACGTCATGTTTGGGATTTAGCCTTGTACGGATCTGACAAATAACTTGCATCTGCATAACCAATCAATCCTTATTTTGAATCGATAGGATAAAATAAGCCTAATTCGATGATTCCTCGAATATATCGAATAATGTGTTTGATTTCGTTACAGTGCCATTTTTGGGGGGATGAACTAAACCTTGCTAATAAATTAACTACAAAAGAGATGTCAGGCCTAGTACAGTTTTTAGTTACATAAGGGCTCAAATTGCACTTAGGTATGGAACCTCTGGACCAAGAACTTCTTCATCGTCTTAGCAAGGGCGAAATGGATCATTGTCAATATTAAGTGATCTTCCAACCATTGGACTTCTTAAAGGCTTTGCCTTGTCCATATTGAATCATTTTAGGAGCTTTTCTGTGTAATTTGATTGATGTATAATTATTCCATTATGCATATGCTCAATCTGTAATACAAGGCAATGTTTGGTCTTTCCAAGATCTTTCATTTCAAATTCCTTCTTTAATAGAACAACAACTTCTTGGATTTCCTTATTTATCCTAATTATGTTTAAATTATCAACGTATACAGCTATGAGTACAATACCTGACATTGTCTTTTTGATAAAGACGCATGGACAAATAAGATTAGTTATATAGCCTTTGCTAATCAAAATAATCACTCAAACGATTGTACCACATATGTCCAAAATTTTTTAAATAATCTACTAAACGAACTTAACTACTGTTGCTTAACGGTTCCCTATATACTACTAGTCCACTGTCCAAATCTTCACCCAAGGAACCAGAACGTTATGTGTAATCCTAGGTCACCTACTAGTCTACCTATTCATTGAACCGAAGGTTTAAAACAGGTCAATATTTTGTAAGCCTATTATTCTAGCTTATATTGATTACTCTATATGAAGAGCCATCCCGAACTAGCAGAAGTGTCTATTATAACTAGATTAAATTGAATGATAGGTTACATACTTAAGCACATAAACGAGTATAAATTGATAAACATAATAATTTTGCAACGAATATAGCAAACAATCGATATTAAGACAAACCAAACATTAAATTATCATAAACATGGCTAATACCTAAAGGTATTAGTCAATAACCATTGCAATGTATACAAATGTCATAGATGAATGATTAAGGTAAACTAAATGATTAAGAACGATACCAAAAATCGAACGCATATTTAGAGTAATATGACAATTACAAGGTTCTCCTATGGTTTGAAGCATGTGCATCATGATGGACCGTTTCATAGCTTCTTTTCTTTTTCAAAAATAAAAATCAAACTTCTTGGTTAAAACCCTAATTACACACTTCCTACTACCGAGCCACTTCCTGATAAGATTAGGTTGAATAATGATGTAAGTTAACTGTACTTAAAGCGAGTCAAACTGAATCTTGCAATCAAATAAAATACTATATACGACTCCATATCAAAATAATCAAACTCAATGTTCTGAGTTTAAATGTTCTATGGCAATTGAAAATTAAACAAACATGATAACATGAAGTATTGAGGCAACTCTTACCAAATCCATCATTTATAAGCACCGTTCACGTCCTGACAATGAAAAAAGTAAAGTCGATTTATGTTCACGGATTTACACCAAAACGAAAAGAGTAAGTAAAATTTTGATCAAGGAAGATGCTTTTCCATCTTCCCTAACTAAATTTATTGTTGATTTTTGTGTAGTTTTTGTAATTAATATTACCTATGAAATATCAAGTTAAAAGTAAAAAAGATTATATAGTAGTTTTTTAATCATATCTAACATCTAAAATTAAATATACTTCTCTAAAGAAATGTGACGCAAGTAATTTTTTGTCACCCAACCGTACAACACCTTATAAAAAGTTATTTGATCTGAATACTTACACCACAGAAGGCCGGAGAAATCTATACAACAATGTAGTTGAAGGGAAGAACAAACCGTACAAATAGGCATGTTTCTTAGTATTGGAATTGGTCTTCATCATGAGGCGATGGACTTGAAAATGGGCTTGTTAGCCGCCACCACTTTCCCATTGGTTGCTGAAAGGAAAGAAGTAATGAAATGAGGCGTGAGTAACATGATGCTGAAAAGAATAAGTAATGAAATGAAGCGCAAGTACATGACGTGATGATATCTTCATGTACTAAATTTATATTTATAGTAGTATTGCTCAAATACATTATTGAAAAACAAATTATAAGGTTATAGGAATAGATGCATCAATGTGTGTTGAATTCCTGTTTTGCCTCATTTCAGTTTTTCAAAAATATGATTGTATATTGTATGGCCATATGGACGAGAAGGTAGATTTGTCACTGGAATAATAGCTTGAATCCTACTTGTGCTACCTAACCTGAAAAGTTTTTAACCCTCGCCACAATCTTAAAAGCAAGAAGATGTGCCATCTTGGAAACCCATTTACATTGTTTAATTTTGTGTACTATTTATTTGAACAATAAGATAATTTTATATTACACCATGAATGTCGTTTCATACCTTGGTATGAGCAAGAACATGAAAACAGAAGCAACATCACGAATATAAGCGACATCGGTTACAACTTTAACAATGTCGGTTGAATCCAATGTGTCTAGCTGCATGAGCACAAACATTTTATACACTATATTTTACGTATAAAAATAGAGATAAATGGTATACGTAAATCTCTTATACTTACCAACATAGTGGGAAAATCACTCAAGGTTCAAAGGTCGGCCCATGTATGAAAGATCTAAACGTGGATCGATTCGATATCTTTTTCTCTTGAATCCAAAATGCATGGTGGCAACAATGACTAAGCCAATAGAAGGCGCAACAATGATTTGTTTGTATGTTGGTTTTTCGACGCAAGAAGCATCAGAATCTGGAAAAAAAACAGTAGTTGAATATTTTGGCAAAAAATAATACATAGTTCGAAAAAATAGTCAAAATACCAAAAAACTTATGATTAACACTACACGGATTTTAGAAGTAAAAAAAATTCAGTGGATTTAGGGAGACGTAGACATACTTAAACATCTTATATACATTTACATACCAATGTCGAGAAAAGACCTTAGGCATACTTACATATTTCTTACTATATCACACAAATTAAGTGTCTTTGATTGATACACTAACATCTCAAATGTAGTAGGTTGTTTGCTTTAAATATATATACTTTTGTCAACCTATTTGACATGTTAAAGATAAAACACAACCCAAAAATTACCCATCAGTCATACCAATTTTTTTCACTTTAAAATATTGAAACTTCTTTCAAATATATAACAAAACCCATTAAGCAATTCAATAAAAAACACAGGCAACTCTAACCACCTGCAGTTTAAACACCCTGGTGAAGATAACCGTAATGGTTAAAAATCAATGCCTATTTAGAGAAGGTTTCACGTGAATAGTAATTATAAACTACATCATGATAATTGCTTACGTAGGATGTCTCTTAGTTGGGGCCAATGAGAAGATCCAGAGAGTATTCTAGGTAGTTTGTCCAGCAATAAAAACCTCTCTGCTTAATTGTAACCAAGTACGCCTGCAAACAATTTAGACCAACCTGTCAGGCTTGTCGTTAAGGCTATGTATATCACTAACAATACATCTTGTGTAACACCTTTAATATAGATGTGGTGAAACCCCAACCTCTTCAATTATGAATAAGTTGATTGAGACTATGTTATATCATTATTAGATCGGGTATTTTCCCCAAGTGTACTGAACCCCGTTACCAATGTAGAGACTAAAGAGTGCATATTTTGAGCCAATTCTTGAGTACTAATGTTGATTCTTATTTTTTTCCAAATAGTAGGGAGTCACCTCTTATCGATGAATCAAATCGTAGATCTATTAAAATATCATCTTTTAAAGGTAATGTGGATATGGACAGTATACACAAGTGGTGACCTCAAGAAGTCATTTTCAGGAATAATATAGTCATACATTCGAGTATCATTTTCAATCATTTTGTCCCTTATGATTCCATTGCATCTCACTCCATTATGGTATAACAAATAAAAAGTATAGATGCTCAAGATGGCATCGTCTGTAATTTCATTCTCGTTTATCATTTTACGAATAAGAGAAAATAGGATTAGCAAATAAACATTTAACCTGTGCAAGTTAGAACCATACTTACTGTAAACGAAACAATATAGAGCTACTGACCGGCATTAAATGCGGTCTCACTAGTTGTATCTGCATAATAATAGCGAAAGAATCAAACGAAACAATATACTTTTGATGTTTTGTGTAGGGCATGAAAAAACGACGCATCATAATGCCAAAAGGTAGGGCCGGTGGGCTCTTTACAACATTCCTTTCAGCCTTGGTGAGTTTTAAATGCGGTGGATTTGTTAACTGTTTAGGGGGCAATAGATTTTTGATGTGAGAATAGAGTTAATGGTAATGTGAGAATGGAGGTCGGCAAAGATAGATAAGTCATGATGGATGATTGTTGGCGAAACACGTATCACAAACAGGTTTTGTTAGAGAATAATGAAAACCCCCACATAAAAGAAGCACGGGTTGAACAAAAGGTTGGGTAAAAAGGGGTTTGGGTTGGGTCGGGTCGGGTATGGGTCGGGAAACCAGCGGGTACGGGCCGGTTTTCCTGCCTTTTGTATAGAGTTATAATTATAATTGGGTTTGTTTCTAATTGGATTTCCTTTTCCAACTGGAATATTAAAAATTTCACATTCTCAATACTCAACAATGTTACATGAAACCAATACTCACAATAACACAGTGAGCATTGGTGTTTCGTTGGAAGCCCTATTGTCTTTTATAGGTTGCCACTTTGTGTGCAACTCTTATCTACGTCTTCAAATTAAAAATTAGACAGCCAGCACAAATCACATTCTCATAACTAATTGGAATTTTAAAAATAAAGCATAAAAGTTACCATTTTGTTACGTCGTAACCGAACAACCCGGGCTCCCTTGAGCTCTCTGCAATCATGCTTCCTAATCTTGCTCCCATCCAAGTTAGAGTAAAAAAACATATGAATTTCAACCGAATTTATCTAACTTATGGTATTATATCAACTCGTTGGATGAAAAGCTATCTGTAATTTACAAGATTCTGCATTATTCGGTTTGCTCGTTTAGGGTGATCAAACACCCTTGAAACTAATAAAGCAATCACCTTTTTTAAGAAAATGGTAAGACATTCCATTTTCTCTTTGAAATGAAGAGACTCAGTATATGATCCATCCTAAAATGTACTTGCTTACTTTACATTATGTGTCTTTCATGTTCTTAGTTCTTGAAAAAGCTCAAAAGCCATCAAAAGTAAATTTAGTTGTTTTTTTGAATTCAAAAAAGCCCATAAGTAAACAAATGTTGTTTCTAAGCTCAAAAATCAGCACCCAACTACTAATAACTTGTATTAAACATGGCTAAAAAAGTGGCTAAAAAAGTGAGAACGACCACTTTTTAACCATTACAACACTAATCTGTTTGTTGCTCAAATCATTCATACCTAACATCTAAAACATAAAATCCAATCTTTTAATTACGAAAAATGCAAGATCCTTAATTCCTAAAATACACAAATACAAAGAAACAATCTGAATGGTCTTCTTTATGTATGTGTATGATCCGAATGTGAAACAAAAAACTAAAAAGTGTCAAATAAAAAGAAACCAAAAAACTAACAAAACCCTAATTCCTTTTATGCATAACTGATTGCGCACATGGCCATCGATCCTAGACACCGCAATCGCCACTTCAACTAACAACCTAAATTCCAATCAGAAACAAGGCAAACCGTTTGGATGAATCTTAAATTGAAGGGACACAACCGTATTTGGGAAGTTGAAACCGTCAACACCGTTCATAAATCCCATAACAAAAACAACCCGGTAATCAATATGTAAAAGAGAAGATCGGTAGAGAGATAGACAATCGGTTATGTCCTCGAATGTGTTTGAAGGTTTTTATGGGTTACCAGACACCGTCCCAACCTATGAAATAAAGAAATATATCAAAAGGTTGAGGCATGGATCGGTTATGGGTTGTGATTGGGCCAGGTAGATCGGTTATGGGTTGTGATTGGGTCGGGTATAGAACCGGGTGGGTTGGACGCGAGTCGGGGTAGCGGGTTCGGGCTGGTTTTCCTGGGTTTTGTATAGATTTAAAATATTTCCTATAGACGAATCTAATAAATTTGATTTTTAAGTACATAAGAATATTTTGTTAAGATTTGGGGTTAATCACTAAAAGACAAAAATGTCCCAGTTGCACCTTATGGATCCACCATAACCAAAGACGGATCCAGGCATAGGTGGATCTGTAGATCCGTGCGACATAGCTATTGGACCAGATTTTGAATTTTAAATGTTGCCTATAAATAGCAACCACATGTCCTTCATTTAGAACTAACCCTTTCTAATATTTTCTATCTTCCATATTTATTCCTCATTATACTTGTTTCTATAATCCATCACAAGTGATCAAATCATTCCACTCTTTAGTGAAGAACATAAACGAAGACGTCAAGCTTCGAGTGTTATTAGTTTAGTCGAGTCATCACTTTTGTGATATTTATCCATCTTCAATCTTTTGTGTTGTGTTTATCATATGTGTATGATAGGTTAAGAATTTAGGCCTTAAAATACATAGTGTGTTAGATTAGTTCTATCTTGAAATAGAACTCGGTATTTAGCTTAGTACCGGAAAAAGTGTAAGCGACATGTATAGTTTTCTCCGCCAAAAGGGAGCTTGTTTACATAGTGAATAAAACTCTCAAGTTGGGTACTTGAGGAGTGGAGTAGGGCGAAGAGGAGCTTCGTAGCCGAACCACTATAAATCATCGTGTCATTGGTTTGATTTTTCTTATCTTTACTTATTTATATTTTTCTTTTATTTATTCATTAGTTAAATCGCTATTATATACACTTGTGTATATCTCTTGAGTTCACATAAGTCGACAATCTAAGTTTTATTTTTAAAACGGTAAAAACTATTCAACCCCCTTCTAGTTTCCACACTAACTTAAACCTGCTTCTTTGTTTGTTATGCTCTTCACAACAAGACTTACATGAACACCTCTTCTTTGAATGCTCATTCTCTAAGCAAGTTTGGATTTTGGTTCGAAAGCTAGCTGGAATGCAAGATGTACCTCCTCGAATGGAGGATGTCATTGAATGTATACATCCTATTTCTCATAAACAGACAGCTAAGAGCATCGTCTCCAAGTTTATTGTTGCTGCTACACTTACTTTATTTGGAAAGAACGGAAATATAGATTGTTCAAGAAGAAGAATAGATCCGTGCAGCAAGTTCGTGATGTGATTATCTGTACGGTCATATTAAAGATCTTAACGTTTCAGTTCAAGAATACAAACCAAATGATGAGGAAGTTATAAGCTTAGTAAGATGCCCCAAGGGTCTCCACCATTGAGTTTGTTTTTGGCTCACTTTTTGACATTTCTTCATACGTTTAGTTTTGGCTAGCAAGTGATTTTGATGAGACTAGTTTCGTTAGTTTAGCTCATTAAGCATCGCATTCATTCTAAGTTAGCTAGTTTTATCTTTCCAAGTGTTAGCTTGAGGTATAATCGCGATAACGCCCACATTCTATTATACCTAAATAATTTTTGATTTCATATTAACAGATAATTACACATAGTTTAACAAACGTAATATATCTTAATAACTTCGCAATGTAAAATTAAAAATTAATGAAGTAAATAAAATGATATGTTGATAAAATATAATGCCTAAAAACATTACTAATATTTTTCACATCTTTACGTTTTGATAATCATAAAATATAAAAACATTTAATGTAAAATTAACCATAAACAAGTAATTAGTAGTAAATTTTCATTTTGAAATTTATATCCTTCAAGGTATGAATAAATAAATGTTTAATGCATTTTATGATCAAAAGAAATTTTTATTCAACCTTACACTTTCATAAAATGTTTAAAACATTTTTATAAACATTACAAAACATTTTCTACAATTAAAAGAAATGTTTTATTCAAAATAAACATTTTGAAATTCAAATTTTCGGACCTAAACCGGCTAGAAAAGTTCCATAGAATTCCCCCTACACAAAAGACAAACTAGGGAGCCCCTAGTCTAGGGCGACCCCCTTAAATACACGGGCAGCCCCCTTAATTTTAAGAGGACCGCCCCCCTATTTAAGGGGACCGCCTATAGACTGACGCTCCTCCAGTTTGTCCTATAAATACTGGACTTTTCTCCATTATTTTCTTACCTTTTTCACTCATTCTTTCTGCTCAAAACAGCCCACATATCCTCTCTAAAATACTTTGATCGTTTAATCATAAAGCTTTGTTTCCAAGTGATCCAAGCTTAATTCCTTAAGTGCAAGAGAAGAATACTTCCATCATCAAGTGAAGAAGTATTACACCTTAGTGTGTATTGCAACCTTGTTGTATTTATATCACATATTTGTAAATCAATTGTATATCTTGTATTTGTGTGTAGTAGCTAGATCTTGGCGATCTTTGTAAGTATAGTTAGATTGTGGTGATCTTACCAAGTAGTGTTAGATAGTTGTGATATAAGTAGTGTGGTGAAGTGAAGTCTTGAAGTTGTGAAGAAGTCTTGAAGTTGTGAAGAAGTCGTGAAGTTGTGAAGTAGTGAACAAGTAGTGAACTCGTGTTGTGATAGATTGGTTCTAGCTAAGATTAGAACTCGACATTTAGCTTTGTGTTGTAAATCGGTGTAAGTAACGTTGTGTACGGTTTTCTTCGCCATAAGGGAGCTTGTTGACATAGTAAAGAAAACTCTCGAGTTAGGTGCTCAAGGAGTGGAGTAGGGCGAAGATGTGCTTCGTTTACTGAACCACTAAAAATAAATCCTTTGTGGATTGATTGTTTTCATACTCTATACTCTGTCTTCTTTTTTTCTCATACTATCTTATTATTGTTTAATAAGTATTTGTTTATAATTGTGTAAAAGAAAAAACAAGAGTTTGAATTCATATAAAGTCGAATCTGGAATTTTTACAAACACTTTAAAACCTTAAATTAAAAAGCGGTCAACTATTCAACCCCTCTTCTAGTTTTCCACAATTGGCATCAAGAGCCACGTCAAACAAGATTTTTAAAATAAATTATATTTTAAAACTTGAATCGATCTATGAATTCGGAAAAATATTTAGAAGGACAATATATGCAAAGACCACCACTATTTGAAAGTGATGGATTTATTTATTGAAAAAACAGATTCGAAACTTA
This sequence comes from Tanacetum coccineum, assembly GCA_026074375.1. Taxonomy (NCBI): domain Eukaryota; kingdom Viridiplantae; phylum Streptophyta; class Magnoliopsida; order Asterales; family Asteraceae; genus Tanacetum; species Tanacetum coccineum. The sequence goes on from BQNB010084993.1 coordinate 10,641, forward strand.
TGTGAAATCAAAAGATCTAGACCTTTGGGCATGTGTATTACCGATGGTGATTTTCTCCTAATCAGAAAATCCCGAAACTAAAAAAAAAAAAAAAAAAATGGGGGATGAAGTTGTAACCTTTTACATAAACAAAACGATGATCTTAAAAAGAAACTTGCAAAAAATAATGAAGCTAAAATGGTAATTTATAATGCTTTTCCACGTAAAGAATACGAAAGAAATTTAAAGTTGTCCAACCACAAAAAAATTTGTGGATACTTATTAATTACACACAAGTATAGCAAGTCAAAGCTAACAAAATAATCTTCTTATTCAACAATATGAACAATTCACGATTCCAGAAGAGGCAAATAATAGATAATGCCTTGCTAAATTTAACACTAATAATACTAGTCTAAAAATCACTTAAATTGAAGGTTTTTCTATCAAGAATTTGTGTATGGAATTTCTTAAGGCATTACATCCAAATGGCGCGCGAACGACACGCGATTGAGAATCTAAGAATCTAACACCCCTTACCAAACCAGCCAAAACCCTCATATGACGAACTTATTGGAAACTTAAAAGTTTATGAAGAAGTAATAAAGAAAGATTTCGAAACGGTCAAAGGCAAGAAAGAACAATGTAGATCTCTTGCATTAAAGGTGAAAAAGGAAGTAAGTGATGATGATAGCTCAAGCTTCGATAGTGAATGACGAAAGTATTCTATGGCCGAAAAGGAACATATCAAGAAATTCTTCAAAGACGAGTAAGAATGTAAGACAACCACGAGGCGATAGATAAAACATTCCAAAGAAGTATAAAAGATTGATATGGTAAAAGTAAAGAAAAATGTTGTTATTATATGTGATGATCAAAATAACTCATTGATAAATTTCCAGCCACAAAGAACAAAGATCAAAAGAGCATTTATTGGAGGAGCATGGAGCGACAATAGAGAAGATGAAGTGGAAAAGACTAAGGATGAAACTTGTCTTGTAGCTCAAGCGCCCGATGAAATATGCCTAGGAATAAACTTGGAACCCGATGATGGATTTAAAATAGTGATGCTCCAAAACACGCATGACCGTGAATCGAAAGTTTTAATTTTTCTACTACAAAGCATACAACGAAAGGAAACGAAATCTATGGAGTCAACTTGCTGGTAAAATCATAGGCAAAGGTATGATTTCTCAAGACTCCCTAATAATTGAAAATGTTGAGCACGTAGATAACTTAACAATAACATGCTTAGGTAGTCAATATGTGATAAACAAATGCAAAGTAAAATTTACCGAACACGATAGCGAATAACAAAGATGAAAAAAGTTATAGGTAAAGGAATTCGGAAAGGGAGGAATAAATGTAATGAAACAAGAAATAAACCGGAAGATAAAATATGCCTTGCAACATTGGACGAAAACTCCACACTATGGCATATGAGATTAGGTCACGCTAATATGTAATTAATTCAATCATTAGCATCTAAAGAATTAGTTAGAAACCTATCCAAACTAAAATACGACCGACATTTTTGTAATGCTTGAAAAATTAGAAAACAAGCTCATGCAAGTCACAAGGATAAAAATATAGTTTTAACAACTAGATGCTTAGAACTACTTCACATGGATTTGTTTGGCCCCTCCGCCATACGAAGTTATGGAGGGAATCGTTATACCTTAGTATTCGTAGATGACTATTCTCGATTTATATGGACTAGATTTTTAGCAAATAAAACCAGAACCATCGAAAAATTCAAAATATTTACAAAATATCCAAGCAAATTAGGATGTTCCATTAATCAATTAGAACGGATCATGTCGGGAATTTGATATTGAAGTACAATTCGGGAAACTATTGTGATTTAAATGGGATAACCTCCACAATTTTTTTTGCTCCCCGTAACACCACAAACAAATGGGGTATGTAGAAAGAAAAAATCGCACATCGCAAGAAATGATTAGAACCCATGTTAAAAACGAACAATCCATAATCCTCAAAATATTTGTGTAATGCGTCGATACGTCAACCTATATAATAATAGAGTTTCCATTAGACGTATTTTCAGGAAAAACTCATACGAGTTTGTTAAAGTAGGATAACCAAACCTTAACTATTTTGAGTAATCGAAGTAAATGTTTTTATTCTTAATATAAATGATTACCTCACTAATTTCGACCCAAAGTATACGAAGGTGTCTTCCTAGGATATTTCGCAAAATAGTAAAGCATACATAATACTATAGACCAGAACAAACACGAATTATTTGAAGAGTCGTTGAATGATAGCTTCATGAAACTAAGTCCTCCCCGCCAAAAACAACACCATTGGAAGATGATGAGTTAGTCGAATTAAGAAGCATTGAGTTAGTAAAACAAAAACCCATAGGCAATTGAAACTTGAAGACATCTCATTAGAAAATAATTCAAATTGTAAATATTAAAGAATCTAGAAACTCATCCCCCATAAAACTATTGGTAATCTAAATCAAGAGAAACTTTAGTCCTCAAGCTCAAGACAAAAGCAATTTCTTTTGCTTTATTTCAACAATAGAACCTAAAAATATAATAAAAGCGTTACAAGATAAAAATTGGGTAATGTCCATGCAAGAGAAACTAAACCAATTTAAAACAAATGAATGTTTGGAACTAGTCCAAATCCCTATGGATATGACCATCATAGGAACAAAATAGGTATATAGAAATAAACACGATGAAAATGGTATCGTAACTAGAAACAAAGCTAGGTTAGTCACCCAAGGTTATAATCAACAAGAAGGAATTGATTATGACAAAACATATGCACCCATAGCTAGACTAGATACATACGAATACCTTTTTTTTAGTTTATGCATGCCGCACAAGACATTTAAGTTATACCAAATGGATGTGAAGAGTGCATTCTTTAACGAATTTATCAAGAGGAGGTTACGTGGCACAACCTCCAGGCTTCATTGATTTGCAAAACTAATAATGTCTATAGACTAAGAAAGCTCTTTATTGTCTAAAACAATCCCCAAAAGCTTGTAACATAGATTAAAAGCCTTTCTAATTAACATAATTACTCCATGGGGAATGGTAGATAACACAACTCTTCACAAAAAAATAATACTTCCAACTCATTATTATCCAAATATATGTTGATAACATTCTATTCGGATTAACTGTCAAGAAGGTTATGCTTTGCCAAGATCATGCAAAGATGAGTTTGAAATATATGAGGCGGGAACAAAAACTTCTCTTCTAAGGATACAAATAAAAACAATTAGATGATGTAATATTTTTTAATCAATCAAAATATATTAAGGAAATGCTTAAAAAATTTGGACTAGAAGACTCTAAGCCAATAAAAACCACTATGTCTACGGAAACCAAACTCACGAGAGACGAGGATGGTGAGTCCGTAGATAATACCAAATATAGAGGCATGATATGTAGCTTATTATACTTAATGACAAGTAGACCCGATATCATGTTTAGTGTTTGTCTTTGTGCACGCTTTCAAGAGGATCCCAAAACCTCTCACCTAGAAGCGGTTTTTGTGCACGCTTTCAAGAGGATCCCAAAACCTCTCACCTAGAAGCGGTTAAGTGTATCTTTCGATACATTAAAGCACTATATAAGAACTAAGCATTTAGGATTATGAATCGTACAAGGTGTCCGCATAGAAAACAATAGTGTATGCGGATTCGGATCATGCGGGAGATTACGTAGATCGCAAGAGCACTAGTGGTGTTTGCACATTTATGGGTTGTTGCCTAACATCTTGGTTTTCAAAGAAGCAAACCGCTCATGCCATCTCCACAACCGAAGCGGAATATGTAAGCGCCGGAAAGGCATGTCAACAAGCTATATGGATGAAACAAGCTCTCATAGATTATGGCGTTAGGTTAGACGACATTCCAATAATGTGTAATAACAAGGGGGCTATAGACTTAAGTAAGAATCTCGTTCAACACTCACGAACAATACACATTGAGATTCGCCATCACTTCCTTCGCAATAATGTTCAAAAAGGGAATATCTCTATAGAAAAGGTCTCATCGACGTACCGCGGCGCTCCCACCTCTCGGGCCCGCTCCTCTTGACACGTCAACTCGATTTCTCGTCCAGCTCTTACCCTTCTTGCCCTACCACCCTTTACCCTTCGCACGCCCATGACTCTGTGCTTTTCTCGCCCTCTCATACATCAAACTCTCCGTCCCTTCTTAACTGTCTCTTCCAGGGAACGCCCATAAATTGTTCCTTCTCTCGCAACCTATTTTTCCTTGCTGCCGCACCAGCATACATCGTATAAAATTACCCCATACTTCTTCCCTTCTTCTTATTTTCTTCTTTCGATATTTCCCTCTCATAGCGCCTCTCTTATTTTCTACCTTCCATTCTGCCCGTATTCCCTTCCATCGGGGGCTCATCACGGAAAGTGGCCCTAGCTCCCCTCTACACCATCCAAACTGCGTCACTAGTTCCGCCCACAGCTATCTTCGCCTCCACTTTCTATCACAAGTCTTCCCCAGCTCCATCAGGCATCTTGACATTCCCTCTAATATATTCCCTTACGGTCTCTCTCTCTTCAACTCTTCCTATCCTTTTCGCTTGCTCTGCTTCTCCAACCTCAACTCCTTCGTTCGGCCCTCCACTCTTTTTCCTCTGATTAACCCTACTTCCTCGAGCTCTTAGGCCTTCACCCCTAATTCCTTATCTCTATCGCTAACCGATCGGCGTCTTCTGCGTATTACTTCTCGGGACTGTCGTACACTCCTGTCTCCCTCTCATCCTCTTCCAGACTACCTAATCGTAGTAACCTTCACTCTGTCTCAATCTACTCCCTCAGCCGGATCGTACCCATATCTTTGTCACGATTCTTCATCACGACTCCTATTACCGTTCCCCGCGTATCCGCCTTAGCGAAAATCACTCATCCCAACCATTCCGAAGATGACCAGTAATACAAAACTATACATAGAATCTCTTGGCCGTTTTTCCTCAATATCTTATACCACCGCTCTTCTCGACGTACTTGGTCTACAACATATGCCAACGTTCTGCTTCTCTTTCCTGTGAGTCTTCAGGACCATTCATTACAGGCATCATATCCGGCTAACCATTTTCTCCCGACATCAATCTATGATTGACCCTTCCTCTTACTTTTCCTGAAGCCTTATTCGTTCCAACCGGTTCTCTTCCCTTTACATCGACATATTTCATTGCCAAATAAATGCAATTGTCTTCTTCCATTCCAATCCTTTTCGCCCGCCTCTCCCTTCCTAGTTCCCCATCGAACGGTTCGTAGGTAACTTCTAGCCACGACGGACCTCGTCCCTACAAACCCCCTCTCCACCCGGTTTCGTTATACCGATCTCTAGTCCAAGCTCTAACGTCCGAGAGATATCAATTCTCTTCTCCCTTCTTCAATTACGCTTCATACTCGATTCTCTATGATCTCTCTTTAGCCGCACACCATCTCCCCATTTTTCTTTCTTCCCACTAGTGGTGTTTGCACGTTTATGGGATGTTGTCTAACATCATGGTTTTCAAAGAAGCAAACCGCTCTTGTCATCTCCACAACCGAAGCGGAATACGTAAGCGCCAGAAAGGCATGTCAACAAGCTTTATGAATAAAGCAAGCTCTCATAGACTATGGCGTTAGGTTAGACGATATTCTAATAATGTGTTATAACAAAAGGGCTATAGACTTAAGTAAGAATCCCGTTCAACACTCACGAACAAAACACATTGAAATTCGTCATCACTTCCTTCGCGATAATGTTCAAAAAGGAAATTTCTCTATAGAAAATGTCACATCGGAAGACAACATAGCCAATATCCTAACTAAACCTCTTAAATGTGAGCTATTTAACTACTTACGTCTAGGCCTAAGAATGATGGAACAAATCAATTAAGTTTTCGGCATAATAAAGAAATCATCAAAAAAAAGTTTGTTTGACAAAAATCCTGAGAAATTTTTTCAAACAGATGGCGGCCCCCTTAATTCATAAAGGGTAGCCTCCTTAATTTTAAGGGGACCGCCTAGACTTTAAAGGGACCACCCACTGACAATTTTTTTTTCTTTTCTGAGTCTAGGCTTCTATTTCACACAAAAACACAAGATTGGGAAAAGTTTATAAATAAACTTCTACTGATTCTTCTATCTCAACGCATATCTCATTATACATATATACAATAATCCCAATCTATTATTTTCTAAAAAGTTCTTCTCATAACTAGGAGCACATAAAAATCAAGTTTCATATATTGTTAAGATATGCTAAAAATATTTTTCACATATGCATAATGATTGCCTTACTTGTTGTGAAAAGTATATAATCTAATATATATTTTTCGACAATCTTGGTTGAACAAAATTAAATCAAGGAGCATTTGGATTATTTCTTAGGTTTTGCATGTCTTAGTGTCGAAATAATCGCTACTCCACATTTGTCGCATTTAGGCACACACTAGTACTTGCACATAAGTTTAGTTCATTCTTAACTTAGCCCTCTTGACAAGAAAAATTCTTTGTGCATCATATCTTGTTACTATTTTATATATGTTCTTCATTTTTTTTGGTTCTCAATTCATATATGAGTATATGCTAAAATTATGTGAAATAGTTTTGTCCTACATCTTGTCATATATATATATATATATATATAATGTTGAATGCTTAAATGCTATGTGCTAAAAACCTTAATTGCCATAAAAGGATGGACTTGCTGCAAACTAACCACCAAAACAGAAACCCTCACACAAAATTTTGAGAAAAATCGAATTTTGGGAAATCTGGGAAATCCCAGTAGGCGGCCCCCTTAATTCATAAAGGGCGGCCCCCTTAATTTTAAGGGGACCGGCCCTTAATTAAGGGGACCGGCCTAGGCAAACATGGGGAAAACAGTATTTTTCTTTTCTTTTTAACCAAACACCCTCTAGACTTAGCTACTGTTTCCCTAAATTCACAAACATTTCTTGGATTTAATTCTTTTAAAGTTCATTTGTCCTAATTTAAACATTTCCTTCACTATAAATACATCCTCATTCATCATCATCACAATCATCCTCACTAATGACATCTCCTAACAAACCCACATCCAAACCATCAAGGGTTGACAAAATAAGTGTGAAACTCATTTGGAGGAAGAAACCAAACCTTTGCAACACATCAAATATGCTCAATACAACTTCACCAATACCAAAACCACTCACTCCTCATCATGAACCATCTCAAGAAAACAATCATTCCAATCAAGCATTACCAAATCCTTACATTAAGGACACTCCCACATCACCACAAGTTGTCTCACATCCTCCACTTCCCATCTCACCTATCAACTCACATATTGCTCAAGCTCTACCTCAAAGTAACAACCAAACTCAACACACACCACCTCTATCTCCAAGTAGAGAACGCCTAGTTGATGACATTGATCAACTTCAAGACCTATCAAACCTCTTAGCCATGCATCTATCTCAACAACAAAACAACATTTCCTCATCACCTTACTCTCCAAACCTACCACACACCCTCAACATTAACCAAGTTGAAACCCATGTTGGGTATTGCCCTTGTTGCATCTTCTCCCAAAAACAATTTCTTGCTTTAAGTGAGGATATCAATTGGATTGAATTCCTCCTCACTCGACCTTATCCACCTCCTAGAGTTTGAAGAGATTATCCCTCTACAACCGCCTCCGCTCCAAACTCTCCAACCAATTAATCTCATAATTTGCCTTCAAATAATCGTCAAACTCTTTTGTGTCGCAAGTAAGTCAAAAATCCTTCTATGGCTACTTAGGATTTTTCTTTACGTATTAATATGCTTCTAAAACATATTTGTTTTTCTTTTTATGTATGCTTGTGTGTTGTTCACACACATTGTCCTAAATGAATGAAGTATCTTTTGCTTTGATGTTTGCTTGCACTTGTCACATTTTTCCTTCCTTCTTGCTACATGTTAGAAATATTTGTATTATTCTAACTTGTTTTTGTAGCCAAGAAACCATAGCTCGATTCCTTGGTACCCTCGAATGAGGGGGAGCACACATCAAGGGGGAACATTTATTCCGTTGATTTAACTAGTAATTCTCGATGATGTCTTTTTGATTCTACAAAAAGGGGAGAAATGACATGAAACTCACTAAATACTTGTTTAAAAATAATTTTACATTTAATGAGTTTAAATTTTGTAATCATCAAAAAGGGGGAGATTGTTGATAAAATATAATGCCTAAAAACATTACTAATATTTTTCACATCTTTACGTTTTGATAATCACAAAATATAAAAACGTTCAATGTAAAATTAAACGTAAACAAGTAATTAGTAGTAAATTTTCATTTCGAAATTTATATCACTTCAAGGTATGAATAAATAAATGCTTAATGCATTTTATGATCAAAGGAAATTTTTATTCAACCTCACACTTTTATAAAATGTTGTAAACATTTTTATAAACATTACAAAACATTTTCTACAATTAAAAGAAATGTTTTATTCAAAATAAACATTTTGAAATTCAAATTTTCGGACCTAAAACGGCTAGAAAAGTTCCAGAAAATTCCCCCTACACAAAAGACAAACTGGGGAGCCCCTAGTCTAGGGCGGCCCCCTTAAATACACGGGCGGCCCCCTTAATTTTAAGGGGACCGCCCACCTATTTAAGGGGACCGCCCATAGACTGACGCTCCTCCAGTTTGTCCTATAAATACTGGACTTTTCCCCACTATTTTCTCACCTTTTGCACTCATTCTTTCTGCTCAAAACAGCCCACATATCCTCTCTAAAATCCTTTGATCATTTAATCATAAAGCTTTGTTTCCAAGTGATCCAAGCTTAATTCCTCAAGTGCAAGAGAAGAATACTTCCATCATCAAGTGAAGAAGTATTACACCTTAGTGTGTATTGCAACCTTGTTGCATTCATATCACATATTTGTAAATCAATTGTATATCTTGTATTTGTGTGTAGTAGCTAGATCTTGGCGATCTTTGTAAGTATAGTTAGATCGTGGTGATCTTACCAAGTAGTGATAGATAGTTGTGATATAAGTAGTGTGGTGAAGTGAAGTCTTGAAGTTGTGAAGAAGTCTTGAAGTTGTGAAGAAGTCGTGAAGTTGTGAAGTCGTGAACAAGTAGTGAAGTCGTGTTGTGATAGATTGGTTCTAGCTAAGATTAGAACTCGACATTTAGCTTTGTGTCGTAAATCGGTGTAAGCAACGTTGTGTACGGTTTTCTCCGCCATAAGGGAGCTTGTTGACATAGTGAAGAAAACTCTCGAGTTTGGTGCTCGGGGAGTGGAGTAGGGCGAAGAGGTGCTTCGTTACCGAACCACTATAAATCCTCGCGTTGTGGTTTGATTGTTCTTACTCTTATCTCTTGTCTTGCATTATTTTCTCATACTATCTTATTAATTGTTTAGATAAGTATATTGTTTATATTGCGCAAGTGTTGAATTCACATAAAGTCGAATCTAGAATTTTTACAAACACTTTAAAACCTTAAATTAAAAAAAGCGGTAAACTATTCAACCCCCCTTTTTAGTTTTCCACACACCGTATCGACCAAATTCCAGACCCTATAAATAGAAAACCTAAAAACGGGTTTTCGGTGTGCTTGATCATATTTTCGATACCTTAACCACAAAAGTCGATTTTCAGAAAACAAGAAAAGTAGAAGAGGTCAAGCAAAGCTATCAATTCCATAGGAAACACTTTGTAATCTCCTATACTCTAGTAATTGTTGGATTATTACTCTTGTATTGGTTGGTTTGCCTTGGTTGGATTATTACTCTTGTATTGATTATGATGATTGAGAGCTAGTACCCTTGGGTATTAGCCATTATTATGAAGATTTGAATGTTTGGTTTGTTTATCTCGAATGCTTAATTTATCGTTGATTGCTTGTTTATGTTTATCAATTTATATCTGTTTACGTGCTTTTGTATGCGCCCTATCATTCAACTAGATCTAGTGATACCGACCACGTTAGCTAGATGCCGGGATGACTCTCCATATAGTGATTTATATATCTAGACCAATAGGATCACAAATAATGACCTATCTTCGCCTTTAGATTAGTGAGCTTAGTTGGACCGACAAGTGACCCTTGGGATCAACGAGTACGTTCTTAATCAATTGGTAAAGACTTGTTTCGTGGACTACTAGTATATAAATTGCCAATAAGCAGTAAGTGAGTAAAGTCTCTATGAGCTAGGGTTTAACAAGATCACTATTGCTTTAATCCCTAAGATAGATTATAATCAGCAAATAGGATGCTTTATGCGGATGCGTTTAATTGTGACAAAGTTCTATGTGTCTAGGTCTTAGGAAGAAGTAACGCCTAAGTCTAAAGAATGATATGCCGCCTCGAGATAGATATTCATTGCACTAAAAAAAATAAACCAACATTCTAATTGGACTAATCATGGTTAATACAGTTTTCTTATATTTGGCTAGACCGCTCTTCTATCTTTTGTCTATCTGCCTGCGTGTGTTATTGTGTCTTAATTAGATCTAAGTCACCACAAACCTATGCCAGTC
>BQNB010084994.1:5215-28598 GCA_026074375.1 Tanacetum coccineum
AATTGATATAAAACACGCCTAGGGCTAGCCAGTGGATGACTTGAGCAATGACGATGATTATGTTGCTTCTTATTGGGACAAACTCACAAAAAACTCACACATGAATAGTTCGCAGAATCATTATGCAATCAACCATTATATGCAATCCCAGGCGAAACATATTAGACATAACCCGTGTGCATCGCGCGGGCCAGCATGCCTCGTATATATATAAAGATTCAGTCTCTAAATTTATTGTGAAGGTATTAAAGTTTGGGAACCCTCTATGAAAGCTGCCATAACCCACACGAACCGGCTGAAAAAGATGAAGTGTCCTTGTGGTTTTAGTCCATCTCATAAATGGTGAGGCTTTATGATTCAAGTTCATACTTATGTGATTAATTTCCAGTTATAAGAAAACCAAAAGCCTCCCAAAAATTTAATGTTGAATCTTCATGATATGGTTTCTTAATGATATGGTTTCCACCGACAAAAAACACATACACCTTAAAACAAGAAAACACACATAATCGATTCATCCCCAAACTCCTTTCCAACACAAATTGAGATCAAAACAATGATTGTTTTAATTATACCTTAATATTTTTTGGTGGTTTCATGTTTTTTGTTTCAGGAAAGCATATGAGTTATCATGCAGTGTTGAAAGCTTCTTAGATTCATAGTAAGCGCAAAAAAATCAACATGTACGTTTTTTTGTCCGATTATGTGTATTAATAAGTTACAATCTTTTTTACATTGCTTTCATTGTCGATTGATTTTGGGTTTTAGATTGTTGCATAAATCGGTGTTTCAGATTCGTATAAATTTTTTTAGAGGTTTTGGTTTTTATGTTTTGATTAGTAGGCTTTTCTCGTTAATTTATTGCTTCCGATAATAGGGTATGCGTTCAGAGATTAAATTGCTTAAGGTATGTGATTGGGTGGATTTAGGTAGTGCTATTGATAGTGCTTGCATTTGCGATGAAATACTATAAATTAAATTTGGTAACCAGAGTGTTAGGTTGAAATATTGGTTTTAGTTTTTGGAAATTTAATCAAGCTATTTTTTTTCAAATGAAGGATTGGTCAATATGAGGCTTCATTTAGGTTTGCGATAGTGGAAATTATTCTTAGTCAGAGTTAATCTCGAATCACCATTCCACAAGCAAGCAAGGTAATACTTATACTACTTTGCCTTTTATTACTAAAGTTCATACAATCCTATGGAATAGTAATGACACGAGCCTAAATGTATTTACGTTCGAGTCTATAACATGTATGGTAGGGGTTAATGCTGACGCATCCGGGTCAAACACATTTCATTGTATGCCAAAAGTTTAATATAGACCCAATATTTGTCATAGACCCAATGAACCAATCATAGCCACTCATTTTTTCATCAAAAATAAAAAAACCTACTTTTCATATATTTTTTAAAAATTAAATATCTCACACACTGTTAATCGTTACGCAAAACAAACATATCATCGCGACGAGAATTAAATTATCTTTCCATAGAGGGGCGGCACTATGTACTTTCGACGAACTTTTTTTTATGATTTTATGAAGTCATATACGATTTTATGAAATCATATATGATTTATGAAATCATATATGATTGTAAAATAACAAAGAGTATATTATTGGATTGTGTTTTTTTCTTTACATAATGAAGATTGTGTATGTATTATATACATAAAATACATAGCTTAATAAGTAAAGCAATGCAAAACCCTTCTAAAAAATAATGACCCAAACCCACAAATTAGGTTTGGGACGAATAAGTCAACCGTCAAAGGTCAACAGTAACGGTCAACGGTCAATCTAAATAAACTTAGCCATCTAATACTCTCCCCGAGTTTGAACGACCTCCCAGAAATATTTGAGTATGGTTTCTCAAAACACGGACAAAATGATTTATGAATTTACTGTAAAATAACAAAGATATATATTATTGATTGTGTTTTTGTGATTACATAATGAAGATTGGCTATGTATTTATACTAAATACATAGCTTAATAAGTAAGCAATGCAAACCCTAAAACATAATGGACCCAAACCCACAATTAGGTTTGGGCCGAATAAGTCAACCGTCAACGGTCAACAGTCAACGGTCAACGGTCAAACTAACATAACTTAGCCATCTAATACTCCCCCGCAGTTTGAACGGCAGACTTTCGAACGGACAAACTGGAACATATGTTGAAAGCCGCTTCTTCTTTTCTTCTATCATCTTCATCTTCTTTGTTGTTTCTTTTAGCGGAAGCATAATTGTATTTCGCGGCATAGTGGTTCATTGCTTGCGGCTTCCTCCTTTGCGTGACGATTTTTTTTTTACGTCATGGCTTGCTTTGCCTTTAGAAGGTAGTGGCAATTTGATAATCAACTTTTGTTGTCAACGACAATGATCTTCGACAATGAAAACAAATAGAGGAAAAAAAATATAGTTGATTCATGGCAACTCAACATTTTTTTTTCGATTTGACGGCTAGGGTTTAGGGTTTATGCATTGAATACGAAAAATGAAATCCTAATTAAAACAATAAAGCTAAAATAGCGGAATCCCTCCGGATCATCGGCGAGTAGCCGATGACCGGAGGATAGCAAATTTTGTTGGTGGATCTTACCTAGAGCTCGGATACCATGTAAAATAACAAAGATATATATTATTGATTGTGTTTTTGTGATTACATAATGAAGATTGGCTATGTATTTATACTAAATACATAGCTTAATAAGTAAGCAATGCAAACCCTAAAACATAATGGACCCAAACCCACAATTAGGTTTGGGCCGAATAAGTCAACCGTCAACGGTCAACAGTCAACGGTCAACGGTCAAACTAACATAACTTAGCCATCTAATAGTTTATGTGTTATAATTTGTAAGACATTATTTTGGTTATACAGTTCCTGTCTTTTTGGAAAGGTGGGCTATGTAGTAGGTAGAAATAGTTAATTATAGATTAAGAAGTACAAAATACCGCAGTAAAATTTGCAACATTCACCTTTCATAATTCCATCCCTTTTTGCCTCATAGAATGAATTCATATGACTGACAAGCATACATGAAAGGTCATCAAAACCAAGCTCCATCGTCTAAAGGGCTTAGTGTCCAAACCTCTTTTATTATTTTGGAAGTTATACTTTATTATGGGCCACTTCTTATTTACATTTCAACTATTTGGTTGCCATTGAAGATTAAATTAGTAAATCATAATCATTAACTTGCTTTTGTTCTTTATTTGACGATTCGATAGGCTCTTACTAGATTCAGAATCTATATGAACTCAGGAAGCTGCTTTTGGCACATTTGAATGACATGGATACTAAATACTTATTGGTTTCTGTTGAGAAGCTGGCGGTCACAGGATATTTCTTTTTTTTTTTTTCTTTTTTTTTTCTTTTTTTTTTTCGTTTTTTTTTTTTTTTGTTTTTTTTTTTTCTTTTTTTTTGGTATTCTTATTTTCGTTTTTTTTTTTTTTTTATTTTTTTTCTGATCAAGCTCTTTCTTGATTCATAATCTATATGATCTCTCAGGAAGCTGCTTTTGTGCACATTTGAAACGACATGGATATCTAACTACTTATTGGTTTCTGTTGAAGATAAGAAGCTGGCGCGTCTACTGGTTATTTTCATAAGTTTCGCCAATCAGATAAGGAAGATGATAAATGCAAATGTTAAAAAAATAGCAAAGCATTTTGTATTTGGCCCTGCCACACCTATACCTTACAAAAAATAAGACGCTCTTACAATAGGATTTATTTAAAATATGCCAATCACCCAAGCCCTCTTTTTAAGCTAATAAAACTATCTTTAAATGGCACGGATTAAACCTGTTTATTCGCTTATCTTATCGTGAAAAGGAACAACTCAAAATAAGCAATACTAAACAAGCCTTAATGTGATATATAGGGTTAGATTTTTACAAAATTGCATAGGATTAGACTTATATATATTACATGTCAAGAGATTCGAAAATTGAAGCGGCAACTCAAGTGTTTTTCTTTTGTTATAGGAAGACCTTCTCAGAAAGCTTTCCGGAGTCGGTTCTGAAGAAGCAGATCATGACATGTCTGTAGGCTATAGATGTGTCAATTCTCGGTGGTAAAAGGTAAGCACAGTTTGATACACTTGACTGGGGTTTCACTGTTGATCGCCTAATTTAACATTGTTTAGCGGGCTTCAAAAAAAGCAAACAAGACTTAAATAACGGTCGCGGTTGAATGTACGTTGCGGTTCTATTCTTCAGAATCCAGAACGCGGGAGCAGTTCAACCGGTTGTAGGTATGTGAAGAGTTTAAAGCTTAATGGGAACTTGATTCTTTTAATAGCCGATGATGATTTCATTCATTTAATCCTGACATTCTCATGCCATTATCATGGTTTCAAGATGGAAAGAAAGAATTCCAATTAAGTTGATAACCCTATTGTTGGTCTAATCGGTTACTTAGCAATTGTTGCCTTCAATGAGATAATTGACAAGGTATGGCTTGCATTCTGTTTCATCCAGCTGATTTTAGTTTATGCGCTTTATTTATTTACTTTTTGTTGTTGCACTACTTATGAACATATTTTTGTTGTCACCATGTTAAGCCAGGCAAAACCAACAACCTCCATGGTTTTCAGTTTGTGCAATGTTCCTATTAAAAAAAGGACGGGACTACTTATTACTTCTACATGACCACAGAGACCATCAAAGAAGAGAAACTTAGAATGGAACTTGCAGAATGCCAATAACCACCATATACCAGTTCCAATTCCACAATACAGGTTAGTAACTAGTGATTTACATTAATGTGGTGATGTCATTGGGGCTTCGAGCAGTAACAATGATGAAAGCAAATGGAGCAAAGTCTGCTACTACACTTGAAACTCTTTAATGCCTAAATTTGTTAAGATATGAGAGGCCAAACAAGATACCAAATTGAGTAAGGATAAATTACGTCAAGCAATTGCTCTATGATATGCCCTTTTATATGTATGTGTTTATTTGTTATTTTTAGAAGTAGGTCAAGATTTTATTACTTATCATATGTCTATTTTTACTTCAACATTAGCACTTTCTTTAATATATTGAGAGAACTCCATTTTTCCAATGCAAGTATGGCTATACTCCATAGTCTATGCATAAGAATATAAGGAATTCATCCCCATACTTTAACAACTACTATTCCCAATCCGTAAATCAAGCAACATTGATCAACTTTCGAACCATATTTGCTGCAAACAGAAACAAATTTGAAACCATAATGAAAATTATGCAAGTACCTTAGATTTCCTTTTAGATTAATGTCGGTTTTCATGACAAGACTTAGGTTATGATCAAAACATAACAAGGTTCAAGTACACCGAGGCCTTGACCTAACCCATTTAGACCCATTAGTTAAACATTGTTCAAAACTGGCATAATTTTAGTAGCACTTCTTTGACCCGTTGTTAAACTTTTGATATATATTAAATGTAAGGGATATAGCCTTGATACAAAAAATCACCTTCAACTCAATGAAATCAAATATCAATTTTTATCAAAAACAAAGCTGGTGCATCGCACGGGTCTAAATGCCTCGTTAAACTAAAAAAGTAAGAAAAATGATTGTTGTGCCTATTAATTATGCTTACGAATGTATCTAATGATATGATTTGTAGATTTAAAAAAATAATTGGTGATAATTTGGAGAGAAAAAGTGCATAATAAAATTGTAAAAGTAATTTAAGCATTTGATATGTATTTAGGCATGTTTTGTGTAGTGTTCAATGCAAAACCACTTTTTATGTACAAAGTTTACAGAATCACTTAAAATTATGTGCCATTGGATGAGTTTGATCAAAGGCAAAGACTAAAAGTGTCAAAATTGCAATTAAACAAAAAATAAGGGTTTTTTTTTCAATTAAACAAAACCTTAAAAGGGTATTAATAGGTTGTGGTGGTGACATGATGGGTACGGCTAGCCGGCTAAGGTTTGGGGTGGGGAAGAAACTGATAGCAAATTGAAAATGTTCAAATCCATATATTTAGTGGGACCATTTATGTTTATGGAGAGGTAAAACTGTAGTACCTAAAATACCCTTCTAGCATTTTGTTTGATTGAAAAAAATCATCTTTTGTTTAATTGCAATTTTGACATTTTTAATCTTTACCTTTGATCAAACTCACCCATAGCGCAAATTCATTTTAAGTGGTTCTGTAATTTTTTTTACAAAAGTAAAATAAATATATAAAATGCAAAGTTCTAAACAAAACAAGCCCAAGAAAAAAAACTAAGAAGGACAAACCCCTTTCAAATCCTTTACTTGGCTAAAAATGAAAAAAAAAACAATAGGCATTGGTTCTATAAGTTTTGTACATAAAAAATAATTTTGTATTGAATACTACACAAAACGTACCTAAATACATATCAAATGTATACAATTTTATTATGCATATTTCTCTTCAAATTATCATCAATTATTTTTTTTAAATCAACAAATTATATCATTAAATATATTCATAGACATAATTAATAGGCATAACAATTATTTACCAACTCTTTTAATTTTATGCGTATTGAAAGTATATATTTGTTATAGGACGGAAAGAGTAGGAACTATTTCTCTTTTGTTTTATAAAAGCAACGTAGATATACACATGTGAGTTTAATAATTTAAATATTAAATAGACAAATACTAAAAAAAAGTCGTTCAACAAAAAAAACGCCATTTATACTTCTTTTTTTCTTTCTAAAAATAAGGTATTTTGCAAAATGACCAAAAGTGTAATGTCATAATTGAACCGAGCATTGATTGAGATTCCTAAGTATGTCTAATTATATGTCTAAACTTATATGTCAGTATTCTATTGAGAATAGCACGGGGTTCGCTTCTTCACAACCCAATAATTTATAGCCAGTTATTTTGGATATCAAACAATCTTTGGATATTGAGGACCCTTCCACATCATCTATCTAAAAAAATCAATGATTTATATTAAAAGCATTTTAATATTTCACATATTTTTTATAATTTAAATATTTAATGAATCGTTAATCGTTAAACAAAACAAATTATACCATCACGACCAGGATTTAATTACTTTTCTATAGACCGGCACTTTGATATACTTTCGACAAAAAAAATTTCTTCGTTTTTCACGTTTTTTTCTTTTTTTTCGTCTTTTTTTTCTTTTTTTTCTGTTGTTGAAACTTGCATTAAGAAATCACATGTGTTTAAACACTAATTTGAATATTCTAATAAAATCACTTGTGATATTAGTGTTAAATCACATATGATATGTAATAAAATTATATGTGTTTTAACACCAATATCGCATCTGATTTTATTAGTATATTCAAATTAGTGTTTAATCATATGTGATTTTTTCATGCAAGTTTCAACGACCAAAAAAAAAACAAAAAACGACGTGAAAAAACGAAGAAAAAAGTTTGTCGAAAGTATATCAAAGTACCCATCTATAGAAAGATAATTAAATGCTCGTCGTGATGCTATATTTTTTTCGCTTAACGATTAACGGTTTAAAAGATATTAATATTTGAAAAAATGATGAAAGTGGGTTTTTTTTAAATGGTGGGTTTAATCTCATCTATTAGATCAAATGAAGATGAGGGTGGAGATTGGTCCCTTGGTATCCAAATGAACCTAAATCCATCTATTAGGCATATAATTATATAAACACTCAATAGCCGGCTAAAACGACGCCGTTTTAGTGTTGCTGGGCTCCTGCGTTTTAGGCCTGCCTAAAAACATTGGGCCGACCTTTGTGTTTCCTTTTAAAGACACGTATATTACAACATAGATAATACCGAACACACACATACACATATCTTATGAAATATGCTTCGACACATTTTTCGATATCCTTACTGATCTTGCTACAATAACATGTATGTTTGGTTTTTAACGAGGGTTATTTGTGGGTTTTGTGCCGCGATCGTGTTGGGAGTTATGCTTTTGGTGCATTAATGAGTTTGTATGTTGTTTTTTTGCATGTTGTTGGTGGTTCATAGTTGTTTCGCATGTACAATTTTTAGGCTAATTTGGGTAGTTTGTGGAAGTTTCGTACAAGAACTTATGATAAGTTGGGGTTTCGATTTTGGCGTTTTGTTGATTGTGTTGTTTTGCATGTTAGATAGTTTTCTCATGCATGCTTTGTATTTTTTGGTTGTTTGTAAAGGTATGTTAGGGTTTGAGATTAGTTGGGGTTTGGATTGGGTTACCATTTTTTTGTAGTTATTAAGATTGGCTATTTGTGATATTTGTCTTTGCAAAAGCAAATGGGTGTGTTGATGTTCTTGGTGGGGCAGTTTTTTTCAAACACGTTGGCAGCCATAAATGCTATTGGTCTTATACTTTTTGTGTTGTCACATTATTGTATGCTCTGAATGATTTGGAGTTGATTGTTGTATGAGTATAGGCTGTTTGTTTAGTCGTTGAATGAGCCGTTGTTTTAGCCATCTATTGAGTGTTTATATAATAATAATGATTGTTGCTTACGTTTGTGGCTTCTAACGAATGTCGTTATCTTGCGGCGGCATGCTGTCTTAAGCCGGGTTTGCAGATAGACAAAAACGACGTTGTTTTAGCCACTGAATGAGTTTGGTATATTTCGATCTTTTACTGTGTACCGGTGTCTTGGCGGGGTAACGTATTTGAGATTAGGTTTGCAGCTATGGCCGGTATTGGTATAAGATTTTGTTGTTTTCGTGTGGGATGGTGTTGGCAGTTTGTTTTCACTAGTGCTTTTATGCGATCAATTGATTTTGTTGGTTGTCTACTTCACTGTGGGGACACTATATATGCTTTGGCCATGAAGATTGGTGTATGTGTCACAGTTGCTAAAATGTCGTTGCCCATGTTTGTCTTTTGGTAAGGTAACCATTATGTTATGTAGTTGCAGCCATGTACCATGTTTGGTGATGGTATTTGTTGCTTGCAGACCTAAGCCACAGTTTTCAAAAAGTTCCCTAAAGCATGTGGGATCAAAGTTTCTTCCTGTGTGGTCACCTTTAGATGCAGGTCTTATGCTTCTTTTTCGTTGATGTGTCTCATTATGTTCCTCAATCGTCGGTTTCTGTATTTGCGAAATAATTAGACTCTCGATACATTCATTTAACTAATATCGTAAATAGTCATGTCCCGTCCTGCAGTACAAGAGCTTTAAACCAAAATATATGTATCATTTACATATATACGCATCTCACTATTAACATGAGTATAAGCCACATTTTTTGTGTTATGAGTTCTTCTATTACAGGACGTATCTCGATTGGTTATGCGAAAAGCTATATGAATGTAACGAGAGAGTCAGTCTCAGAAAAAGGTATCGACCATTGGTTGAATGTGTTCCGCTAAAGAATGATTTGAAAGCGAAGAGAATGTCGTGACAAGTATTTTGGTGCAACATATTTTTTCGCCATAACCTCTTCGGTTCCCCATCGTTCTTTGTGACTTGACATTATGTTTTTGTTCAAGGTCTTTTGTGGAACTTGAACTGAAGAGACGTAAAACTACATACGTATTGATATGGCTATGATGAATATAAGCAATTTGGATTGAATTCGAGGAAGACTATAACTTGGCTTGGCAACCATTAGGTGTGCAGCCATGGTGGCTTTCGACTTTTTAAGAACCAGAAGCTTTGATCTAAGCCCAATGATCTTTCTATGTTTAATCTGGGTAAGTCAGTAAAATTGTTATATTGTTATCATTGTCTTAAACACTTAAATGTATACTTTTGCACGATCATGGCCACAGATGGATAAACCTACAATCTAAATGATTCGGGGAACGAGTTAACTATTGTTTGAGAGTATTCTCAAAAACTAGATTATGTGTATACGTGCGTTACTTAATTGTATACTTAAGGAACCTTGGTAGTAGTGGACAATCGTGAATTGTTTGTTTCTGATGTTACGATCAGTTGTTCCAATCAACTAAGACCATTGGACAAAAAACGCGTTTAATGCTTTTAGTCGATTGCAACAACTAATCCTAAAAAAGCCGCGTACAAGAATCTAGCATGTCCGTTTACGTGCCCTTTTACAGGTTGGTTATTGCTGTAAGTTACATGGGCTATTCGTATTCAAAAGCGGTCATTACGATAGGGGTTTTGTTACTATCACGCGTTCCCGCCTAATGCAAAGACGGGCTTATAACTACGTGCGTGTGATAGTAACAAAATCTACATAATTGGAAAAATATGTATATAGCTGTATAAGTGAAATTCTATCTCGAGAATCGAGTTAAGCACTATTTGAGCGTATTCTGAAAAACTAGATTATGTGTATGTGTGTGTTACTTGATTATATACTGAAGGAACCTTGGTAGTAGTGGAAAGTGGTGTTTGTTTCTGATCTCAAGTGCACATATTCTCTCGGTTTTAGAATTAGCTTCGGAATGTGTATTTCCACTGACCAGCTCCGTGTTCAAATGATTAGTCAATAATGTCAAAACTTAGCAACGGATGTCATGAATCATCTTGCTCAAATTCAAGTTATTCTCAACGTTGACTGATTATTTGAATACATAAATGATCATTGGCAAGTATCAACATGTAGTTATTCCTCAAGGTACCTATATATGTAGTGTCCAGTTCTACGCAAATACAAATATACCTGCTCATAACCCGAAGCAAATGTTTTTGTTGAGGTATGTAAGCACATTCCTTTTTTTACCTGTGTGTTTTTTGTTTTCAATATTGCTGGAACCAAGGATGATTCGCGAAAATTGATACTTTTTCCTTCTCTCATATTATTGGGCTATGCGATCATGTTGTCTTTTGTATTTGGCAGATGTAGGATAAGTTGTTCCAATCAACTAGGACCATTGAACAAAAAACGCGTTTAATACTTTTTATTAATTGCAATAGCTAACCCTACAAAATCCACTTACAAGAATCCAACCTGTTCGTTTACATGCCCTTTTATAGGTTAGTTATTGATGCATGTTACATCAGCCAATCATATCTAAAAGCTTTCATTGTGATAGGGGTTTTGATACTATCGCGTATGCCTGGTTAATATAAATATCAACTCATAACTATGCATGTGTGATAGTGATAAAACCCTTATCGAACCTCCACCGTCTCGGATTATGGTTCCACATGCAGAAATATCGCACGCCGTTTGTTTTGAATCTTCATCAGGTGCGTTGTTTTATTTTTTGGTTGTTTTTTTCTTTCTTTTTCCATTTCTTACCTCTTATGAGACTTTTCGCCCAAAACTAATGTTAGACGGATCGTTGTCAATCTTTCACATGGGAACCGTTGTACTTGTTAAGTGGTAACCTTGGCCGAGGAACCCGTTTAATATTTTTGCTTAATAGGGACACCTGTGCCCAAGCGAACGATTCACCTGGAAGTACCGACGACAACTGACTATTCCAATCTAATAACAATGTTCGTAGTCAGAATTACTACTTAAGCGCTCCACAAGGTCCGTTGTTTCTATTAACCCTTAACATGCGATGGAGACGCCGTTTCATGCTCCGCGTTAATAGATGCATCAGACCTTACGAGATCCTTTTAGTAGTGGTTATTTAGTAAAAACGTTACAAAGACGGTAACAACCATAAACGGATTTATGTTTTGATACGTTGTATTCGTGTTGCACTGAGAATGAAAAGGACTCGTCCCACTAAATAGTTTCGTCGTCTCTTCTTCCAATTCCCAATGCACACCAGTTTTGTGTATCATAACAGAAATACACTTATGACACACAAAATTTAAAAAACAAAAACCATGGCGCATGAAACTTTACAACATGAGCCTTTTGAGGTAAAAAATACGAGTTATAGTACATGTTAGGATCATAAAAGTGTCGATTATGATACTTTAAGTGGTTTTATTATTTAAGTAATGTTTAGCTTTATTTTATGAAGTAGAAATAGTATTTGTAATAAGGATATGTATGTTTTAGTTAAAATAAGCTTACATATCAAACACTAGGGACTAATTAGCAATTAGTGAAAAATAAAGGAAGGATTAACATCCTTCTATAAATACCCATTCCCATCTCATGGAAGGTTAAGGCTTGTAATACTCACTTTCCCTACCATTTCTTTTTTCTTTATAAAATTTGAAAATCGTAAAAATACTTGCCTTCCTATCTTACTCTCTCAAAGCTTATCCGATTCTAAGTGTGTGATTCAATACAAATTCAACCTAACAAGTGGTATCATACGCCATTAGAGTTTAAAAGTGATCTACTTTGTGATTTTCAGTGTGTTTTCGTGATGACGTGAGGAATTTCGATTGGTGTGTGGATTTTCGACATCATATTTAGGGTTCTTATCATTTACAACACATCATATGATGACGACGTGAGTTATTTCGAGTACTTTGAGGATTTTCAGCATCATATCTTGGCTATTACTCATTTTTGACACATTCATACGAAGAAGAAGTGCGTTGATATTGAGTATTAGACAATTTTGATAGGGATTTTACTTGTTTTACATTAGTTTTGATCGAGTTGTAATAGATACATACTTTTCAGTTCTATCGAAATTTGTGTGATAGGATTTCTTTTATCACTTTTCGATTGTTTTATTGAGTTGTAATATATAAGTACTTCATATTCGGTTCTATCGGTTTTGAAGTTACTATAGGATTCTAAATTTCGATATCACTAAAGGATTATCATCTCCGGTTTCATCGGTTTTGATAAAATTAGTACTTTACACAATTTTGGTTTTATCGAAATTGTGTTGAAAGGAAAAAGATCAATTTTTTACATGAAAGAAATAGTTTGTGAGTTGAAAGTGTTTGCTTTTTTAGTTTTATCGAAATAGTGATACATTTTCGATCTCAAAGTGGTAAAAATCTCACTCTTTCGGTTTTATCGAAATTGTGAAACTCATTTTCGGAAAAATATTAGAAAATAGACTCATTTCATCAAAATTGATACCCTTATGGTTTTATCGTATTGATACTTCAAATTTGATTGAAAAATCTCTTGAAAAAGTGTATATCGAAATTTAGAAGTATATCGGAAATTGATAAAAAGTAGCATGTCATATCGAAATTGTGATATAAGTGTTGTCCGAGAATATTCAATAAGTGCTGTCCGAGAAAATTTGACAAGTGTTGTCTGAGAAATCATTTGATCAAGATCAGGTTTGACCGATATCGGATAATACTGGTTTTGGTTATCAAAATTTATCAGTTGTGGTTTTTCGAAATACTTATCATCGAAATTGGCTCAGGAATTGGTTTTTCATACACATCCTTCATCAAAATTGTGAAATTCGACATTCTAACTGATTTTTATCGAAATTGTTAATTTCAACAACATTCGAATTTCAACAATGTTGAATTTCAATACGTAACATTGGAATTTCGATACTTTGGAACAAAATCACGAACGCCATTGTTGTTAATCGTAGTTGATTCATTTCAAGTCACAAGTAGAACTCTTTTTCGTCTACAATGATCCATTTATTGAATTACAAAAACACGTCGACTTCAAATACACATCAACAATCACTTGCCGATGTCGGATCTGAGACTCGTCCTCCTATGCTTGAAAGGGAAAGTTACATACCATGGGCAAGTCGATTCAGACGTTATCTTAACTGAAAGAGGGAGATACGAAAGTTCCTTAATAATTTGATTGATAATGGCCCATATGTGTTTAAGATAGTTCAACCAAATGAAAATGAAAATCCAAGACCTAAAACTAAAGATGATCTTACGGAGGATGCTTTGAAACAATATGAGACTGATATCGAAGCGATGAACTTGATTCTTATCTCCATACCAAATGATATCTACAATTCTGTTGATGCATGTCAAATAGCACAAAAATGTGGCTTAGGGTTGAACGCCTAATGCAAGGAACTGTGTTAACTGTGGTTGACAGGGAAACCCAGTTTGATAATGAGTTTGATCAATTCACTACTGAACCTGGAGAATCACTTGTGTCAGTCTATAATCATTTTGCTCAGCTGATGAATGATTTAAAATGAAACAATATTGACCTTCCCACTATCACCATCAATACCAAATTCCTGAATTGCCTTCAACCGGAATGGCTCAAATATGTCACAAGTGTTCGTTTGGCAATAGATTTAACAAGAGTTTCATATGATGATTTGTTTGATTACCTTCAACAATATGAGAAGATTTTCATTGCTTCTAGAGCGAAAAAGTTAAAAAAGACTCATGATCCTCTTGCATTAGTGGCATAAACGAGTTCTTCTCGATCTTCACATGCTTACTATGTTACACACCCTCCGTCTATGGTAGACTATGATGATGAGTATCAAGGGGAAAAATTTCAGAATGATTCAGAAGATCCTCTCACTTCTGCAATGATTCTACTTGCTCGAGCAATCATTCAACGGTTTTCTAATCCAACAAACAACCGTCTTCGATCATCTTCAAACACAAGAAATCAAGCAGTTATGCAAGCTGACAGAGTCAATATTCAAAGAAAAAATGTTGGAAATGATGGTAGAATTGTAAGACGCTCGTACAACGTTCAAGAAGAAACTGCTGAGGGTACCAATGTTCAGAAAGAGACTGAGAATGTACAAAGAAATCTTCGAACTTATTCTTCTGGAAATGTCTCAAATGTTCAGTGTTACAACTGCAATGAGAAAGGTCACTATGCTCGTAATTGTCCAAACCCAAGAGTTTGATATAAATTTTCTCGGTTTATTAGAACGACTACATTCAAACCTTCTGTTGAAAAAGTAAGGAATTATCGAGTTTATGTATTTTAGACCAGATTTATGAGTGTTCTTGATATCAATTTTTTTTGATAAAATTAGGGTTTTTCAAAATTAGGGGTTTTTAAAATTAATGATTGATTTGTATTATTAGATGTATTTCATTATGATTGTGTGTGTTTAATAGTTATAGAAATCATCTTATGATCACTTTTGATTATTTTCAAAGAAAGGACTAAAATTTGATAAGAACAAGTTTTTTTATACGGGTCGAAATTGTTTGGGATCATTCAAAGATAGTTGTAATTGAGTCGTAATAACTGATTTAGCGAATTAACATGCTTAAATGGTTCTTTTCGATACAATGGACAAATTTCGACGTTGAATTTTTTTTCGATAATAGGTCAAAATTCGATCAAGTCAAATTTCGACAGTCAGAATGTTGACTGGTCAATTTCAATAGTCAAACATGTTGACTGATCAAAATATAGATTGTCAAAGGTCAAATGGTCAATTTCGACAGTCAAACGTCAAAAAGTCGAATTTCAACATCGAAATTGTGATATTTGATAAATTTTTAGGCTAAAATTTGGGCTTTATGGATTTATTATGTGTTGTTGTAATTATAATCTGAATGTAGTATTGAAAAGCTCGAATGTCTGTAAAGGATCAGTATCTCATGTGACTTACCTTTCATAATCACAATTTTTTCCAAAAGATTTCAAATGAATAAGTTAAACTGCAAATGATTTAATGAATAATATAGCTTGAGTGAGATACTTCTACTCTCAATTGTTTAAGTGGTCTAAGTCATGTCTGGTTTTGACCGTTTTTTGAAATTAACAGAATGAGGAGCGAGTGACTTAGTGACAATTCAATTGTTGAATTAGGGATTCTGATTTAATGTTATGTCATTCATTTATACAAATCTTTGAAAGACCTTAAACATGTGATTTTGGTAAAATCTCATTTTTCTGTTTTGTGCCAAGATGATACTCTTTTACAAATAAGTTTTTAAGAATATGATTGATCTCTCTTGAAATTCTCATAACAGAGTCTTATTCAAAATCAAAGTTTATCATCATAGTTCTTGAAAGAGTATCATTACACAAAGATTTTATGGTGAGGAATTTCTAAACAGAAAGAGAGATTAAAACCATACGCGAAAAAACAAATCAAATGTGTTCGAAAAAGAATTGCCAGAACATACACAAAAATGAAATCAAAAAAATAATGCGAATAAAGCGTATGTCATGTGCTCGAAAAAGCCAGAAATAAGCACATGAGAAAGAATCTGATCAAAATATGTTCAAAAATAATTGCAAGAACATATAAAATAGACAGAGCGGAAAGAGACAAAATTGTTACATGAGAATTGTTTTTTATCTAACACATTATTGTCACTCATTTAGAATTCATCATGGCACAACCACAACAATAAAGAGATGTTCCTTAAGATCAACTGTGTCCTCCCAACAAGCGATTCGAACTCATGGATGCAAACAAGAAGTATGATCTTGTTAATCCGCAATGTCCTAATGAAAGCAAGATCCTTGCAAACATTTATAACAACCCACAATTTTCCTCTATGTAATTATCCATCTATTAAATTAGATACAAATTTTCCTCGAGATAATTTCCATCTATTAAATTAGATGCAACCATTTTTATGGGAATATTTTTGCTTTATTCCACCCATTATATAACGTAACTTACATTATAAAACTAAACGTGCTCACGCAACCTACCAATGCCAATTCCATCTATGTTTATGTCAAGTAAACATTCTAATATGTCAAGTAATGTGTTCTAAAATCCATACGTTATCTATTTAACATACTATTCATAACATTATATCAAAACGGATTTTAAACGTTAACGTTTATATCTAAACCCTAACTATATGTAATATTTACATACAAAACAAATGTAAAAACGTATGAGGCATGCGTACAAGTGATCAATACATAATATTTGAATATCTTTTTCCTCCAAAACCCTAGTGCAACTCCTTTAAAGCCCTAGGTACAAGTCAATTAAGCACAAGATTCAAATGAGCCATTTTCCCTTAAATTTTCAAAGGCATTTCATACCACCTTTTAAACACAACTTACAACAATACAATGCATAAAATTTGAACTATATTAATCCTAAACCCTAACCCTAGCTCGTCCTAACCCTAATCCTAAACCCTAACCCTAGACGAAAACCCTAAATGACCCGAAACACCTAAACTAGTTCAAACCAAGCAACCACCCTCTCACCACCATGATCCACCACCTTGATAGCCTCCTTGTCACCACCTACCTAGCACCCTACCACCTCCATCACCACCTTGGGCTCCAAGGCAATAGAACCACCTCCATCACCTCCTTTGGTAACCGAAACCACCCCACCACCTTACACCTCTCCATACTAGCTCTCCTTAGTCACCTATCTATCCCTTGGCCACCACTCCAAGTCTACTTGGCCACCACTTCTTCCAAACTTGGTCCCTACTCTTCCTTTACCCTATATATACACATATACATACACACACCTTCAATTCACCATCAAAACTTCATACTACCTCAAGATAATGATCTAACCAAGCCATAGAAGAAAAGAAAGGAAGTACAAGCTATTTTAAAGCCAAGGATTAAGAAGAACAAGGGTTCTTGAATTCATCTCTAAGTTTTCGAATCATAATAAGCAATTTCGACCCATTTCAAGCTCTAGTAAGTATTCACCGTGTTCTATAAGGTCTTGTCTTGTTTTAGATCCTTAATAAGCTCTATTAGATCATGTATAAGCTGCTTGTATACGCCTTGAACCATAAAACCATTTGTTTGGTTTTCCTAAACCAAACGCACCTTAAAACCCTAAAAATCCTTTTTCATGAACCCTATAAGCTAAAAGCCATAAGCTGACTTTATAAGTTGTTATAATAAGCTATAATATCATTTTTATAAACTTGGAATCAAACCCTAAAAGCCCTAACCCATCGGGTTATTGTTTCTAAACCAGACGTGCCCATTTTGGATTTTTAAGCTCATAAGCTCTTTTCATAAGTTTCAAGCTCGTAAAACTTACTTATTTTAACTTATAGTAATAAGCTATAAGCTGCAAAATGAAATCGAATTAGAAAATACCAAGTATATGGTTTTTGGACTAAAAACGCAAAACATTTCATGCATGGGGGTATATATTGTAATTTTTGAAACTATTAAACTTTCGGGCCAAAAATGTAATTATTCTAAAGTTAAACTTTAGGGGTTTGTTTTGCCATACTCTAAAGTTAAGGAGTTAAATGTTTAAAGATTTAAAGTAAAGGGTTAAATTTGTAAATTAATATATACCATGGGTATATATTGTCATTTTCATATTCTCAAGGGTATAAAATGTAATATTTTTATATTAATTATAAAAATATATTTAAGTATTATAGGACTCGATTTTATTAAAGCCCGACACATTTGTCGTTATCATTCGTCGATCGAAACACTATAAAATAATTATGTTATTTATTTAACATAATTTATTATCTACTAGCTTTTGAAGAAACTTAAAAAGATAAAAATCTTATCATTTAATCTATAACAAATCACGTTACTAGGGAATTTCATGTGAGGGGATTTCATTTGGGTAGACGTTTTGACGAGTTGCTGGATTTACGATTTAAAGTGTCCTAGCTCCTCAAACGTTTACTACATGACCTCTGGATTATGATAGCCCGAACAGTGATACGATATTTTCACAAACTAATAAACCAAAATCATTTACGTTAAACTTTATGAAATAAAGTTTTGAAACAATCAAACTAAGACTTGACATATTACCTCAGGTTGCGTGACGAGGCTGTTTACTTCCATTTGAATTAAATTTCAAATCAATCAACTACCTTATCAAGGTGAGTTCATAGTCCCACCTTTACATGTTTTCTAAACTCCTTGGGGAGATACATGCTATAAACTATGAATACAAGTATTTTCCAACTGTATGCTATCCTGATATGTTATCGCCTAAGTACCTCCATTTGCCATAAGGCCCTACTATCATGAACCGTTAATTACTTGTAACCGAACGTACTGGTTGAGTAAGCGCGAATGCCGTGAATAGATCTATTGGGACTAAACTTCCCCGTCCGGGTAGATAACAATGCACTACCATACGGGCGCATTTCATTTGAGGAACTCTGGGTGTTTGGCAAAGCATCCGCTGGGGCAATAACTTGTGAATATCTTCAGGTTTCAGTGTCATGAGCTTAGTGCAATAATATGATATTGTTTTCCATGATAATTGTAGTTGTACAATTATTACCACTTATGATGACTTGTATTTAGTTATTACATTTCAAACACTATAAATTTCACTCAACCATTGTGTTGACCCTTATGTTTATCTTAGGTAATTAAGCAATCTCTGGCACGGAGTGGCATTGGACTTGAGGACGTCCAAACTTGTTATCATTCAAACTTTGTGTTTTCAATGTATTTTGGGACCTCTGTTTGTAAAACTCTTATAATTATTGAATGATAACTAAATTTTCCAAAACGTCTCTTTTGAGTCGTTTTTTATGATTATGACTGTTGATTCATGAAGTAATACCCCAAATTAGCTTTCACTGCTATATGTCAAATAAGAGGGTGTTACAACATTCTCCTCAATCATCCACTTAGATTAAGTGTAGCTGGGTCTGCTATAGTACCTTGGATTTATATATCTCAGTTCTGGCATACTTTAAAGGAAGATGGATCAAGGTACGAGTTCAAGTTCTCACTTAGTACTAAAGAACTGACAATGAATGTAGCAGACTTCAAAAAGAATTTTCCAATTGCCTCAAGCTACAGACAACAATCATACTAGATTTGTTGATCCTTAAACTTTTGGCCAAATGGTCCAATTCTTTCGTCATAATCTTGGTTTTAAGCCGCCATTGCGATCTACATCGAATTTTGTGTCAAAATGACTCCCACAACCGTGGAAAACACTCTACAAGATCTTTGCACGATGCTTAAGCATTAGAGCCACAAGGCATGATCAACCACCAGTTCAGATAATGCAACTGCTTTATTGTTTTATCAACAACATACATGTAGACTATGCTAAAATTCTCTAGGAATGTTTACACTATTCTCTCATGCATCTAGCAAATGTGATTCCTTACCCAAGGTTTACAAAGATCATTATTGATTAATACATGACTAAGAATCTAGATATTTCACGTAGAGTTCATGATAACTATCACAGAGTTGAAAATGATGATCTTGTCAAAAACATATTCAACTCTAGGAAGAATAAGGATGGAGCAAGAATGAAGATTCATGACTAGATGTTGACCGAGGCAATGAAGCTTACTAATCATTACAAGATGTATGCTGCAGTGTTTCTGGTAGAAGTTCCTACGACTCAATCACAACCGATTGAGTCTACCCAAGGAACGCATAGGACACCTAGTACCCCTAGGTCACCTAACCCTGTTACAACTGAAGGAGAATCGAGTACTCCACGTAAATCTACAGTAATTAGATTTCATGTACTAAGATGACCAGGTTCTAAAACACCAATACCAGTAGCTGCTGAGATCGATGTTACTAATTTGCATGAGAATTGTAACTCAAAGAAGTCTTGAAGACTTTGAAGCTCAACGGAATGTGGCAAAAGTAAATGAGCACTTGGAAGATGAAGAGTTAGATCATCTGCTAGAAGATAATGAGAATGTTAATGTGGATGAGTTCATGAATGATATCTTTAATAGCCAAGAAGATCTCGACACTAGGATAGAGCCTAGGAGTGATAAGGAAAGTCCGAAGGCGGATATTGATGCTGATATGGTAATTGTTAATGCTAATGAAGAGGAGGAAGAGTCAGCTGAAGATGAGTTTGAGCTTAAAAGGAGAATAAAGAGAAAGGGTATAGAGGAGACTAGGAGTTTACCCCCACCCCACCCAATAGATCCCCTAGGACTTATATTGCTCTTTTATATACAGATAAGGAGACACTCCAGGAATTGACGATTATTACTGAAGACGCTCCTTCATCTGCGGATAAGGAGAAACTCCAGGAATTGACGGTTACTAACACTACACCTTCATCATCTACACCTTCCTCGTCCTCAACAAAACACAAAACAGGACATTTTAAACGATGCAAGAGTTTTATTCATCAGATGGGAGGTTGTTATGGTTTGTTGTTTGGACACTTAATAAAGACTTTCATGCCAAAGAAAAACTTCAACGAATTGTCTGAAATGTTATACCAAGCCTTAAAAGAAATGCTTCCTTTTGTGGTCAACAAAGAAGTCAACAAGATTGCTAAGACTATTGTTCCAATATACGTTGCTGAAGGGCTTCTATTGGAAAGGAAAAAGACTCAATCTAATGTAGCTGCAATGATTGCTAAATCCATTCAAAAGGAACGTGAGAATCTTCATGCTGAGGTTATTTCTCAAGTTAATTATGTTGTTGCTAATCATATTCCTCCATAGGTTGATTCATTTTTAAGGAATTATATGACAAACAACATCCTTCATGTCCATCCAACACAAATTGCAAAAGCTAATGCTCAAGATCTTCAGTATCAACTTTACCTAATGATGAGAGATGATGAACAACTTCGTAATGCTGATCTAGCTATTTAGTTGTCTCTAAAGATCAAGTTTGAGAAGATAACAACTGCCATAGCTTATCGACCTTCTGCCACTCGCCCAAAAGATCATGATGATTATCAAGATGATGATGCTCACCCTAAGGGGGAGAGTAGTGCGAAAGGCAAAAAACATCTGAGCACGGAACATATTCATGAGGAGAATCGTCATCTGGATAAGCTATGGAACAATAGCCAAATTCGTTAGGCTCAGGCACTCAAGAACAATTAGATGAATTTGATGCCTGGATGGAAGATGTTGGAACAGATGATGAAGTCCCTGATGATAAAGTATCACAAGAACTAGTAGAAGAAATGTTAGAAGAGATTGATGAAGCTAAACTGCAAAAAGCTGTAAATGAGATGCTAAGACAAATATGTAACTCAAGAAAAGAGCAACATTATCATTTAGATCAAATGCAGAACTATCTCAAGAATGACATTGTTTGGGAAAGCAGGAAAGAAAGGTTGACTCTACCAACTTCAAAGAAGAAAGCACCAGTTGTTCACAGAATCACAGCTGCCAAAGAGATCCAAAAGCTCCACCATTGAATCTGATGAATCAAGATCTATTCCATCTCAAGCATGGGAACTTAGGACCAAAGAAGTACACTTTGTTATTACATAAGTTTCCTGTAGTTCCATTTCCTGATGATGATATGGAAGAACGAACTTCAAGGTAGGTTGATAAACGTCTTAAGAAGTTTAATGTGTATGCTCGATATAGTGTGAAACATTGGAATCCTCATGAAGTTTAATCAGAGTCAAAGATAGTTGAAATCATCAGAACAACATATGAATTGGGTCATGAGCAAAAATTCATAATAGAGATCATCATAATAAGAGCTAATGGAAAGATTGATCCGATCACTAAACCAGACTACAAGTATCTCAACAAGAACGACATTGAAGATATGTATTTGTTGTGCATTAATGATAAAGTGAAGGATTACATAAAAATTAGGTTATTGGGATCGTTGGTTGTCTTTATTAGAGCTATAGTCATCTAGGAAAGAGTTTATAATTTCCAGCTTGGCATGGAGAGCTACTAGCAGAAAGTCAATCTTACTGCTCCAACAATCACATTCCTTGGCATTGAAGAATATAATGTATTTGACATCACCTTTAAACCAATATGTGGAATGATCTATGAGAACAACAAGAAGGAAAAGAGAGTGATGGTTCAAAAAAAGATTCATAAGTTTTGTGATGCAACATTAAAGAGGGTTTTGGAAGAATTGGAAAAGTATAACAAAGATGTGAAGCATGGATATATTGACCCAAGTCCCAGTGATACTGATGCTAAATACTTACGATTCTATAAAGAAGACATTAAAGAATGTTTGAAGCATCGGGATCATATGAGACGTTGGGAGATGTATGTGAATGGAAGACCAATAGGATCAAGAAAAGATCGCCCTAAATAATCAACCCTTATGGGGAGATTGTTAGGATCATAAAAGTGTCGATTATGATACTTTAAGTGGTTTTATTATTTAAGTAATGTTTAGCTTTATTTTATGAAGTAGAAATAGTATTTGTAATAAGGATATGTAAGTTTTAGTTAAAATAAGCTTACATATCAAACACTAAGGACTAATTAGCAATTAGTGAAAAACAAAGGAAGGATTAACATCCTCCTATAAGTTAAGGCTTGTAATACTCACTTTCACTCCCATTTCTCTTTTCTTTATAAAATTTGAAAAATATGAAAATACTTGCCTTCCTTTCTTACTCTCTCAAAGCTTAACTGATTCTAAGTGTGCGATTCAATACAAATTTGACCTAACAGTACACATACATAGTCACATTGATATATTTGATACACATTACTCCATTGCATTGTTCATAGGTTGTTGACTGAAATGGCGTTGGTCAACTGATCAACAAGGCGTACACCGAATCATATCTTAAAAGTGAGCACGAGGTTCCACTTATTTCAACTTGCATTGTATTGTTAGTTTAAGTGTACGAGTCTCATAAAAATTTACATTAGAGTGAGGGTATTGATTTTGGTTGCTATCCCCCGGAATGGTATGTAACACCCCCAAAAATCACATACAACGCAGCGGAATACCAAATGGGGTGTTACTTCGTAATACACAGCAATAGAT
>BQNB010084995.1:5188-27097 GCA_026074375.1 Tanacetum coccineum
GTAATTGATAATAGAAGAAGAAGATGGAGCAACTGAAGTATCGGATCCCCGAGATTTACCGGGTTCCATTTTGTTAGCAGTCAAAGATTTTACAATCTTAGGTTTGCTATTTGAAACCGACTTAGGTATCTTAGGTCTCATGGTATACATTTTAGTTACTACTAGATCTTGTGCAACTATTTTGAGAGGAATGGGTTCTCTAAGAGTCACTTTATTAGCGGCGGTAATCCTAGTTTAAGGGCACACATTTCCAACTAAGATAAAAGTATTTCCTGTAGGTTTCCATTTATATCCAACTAAGTTAAACACTTTTCCAGTAGGTTTCCATTCTTTTCTCTTTTTATTTTTCTGAGAGGCAGATTTAGCACGCACATTCATACTATTCACACGATCAATCAAACACATAGCATGATTAACATCAAACAAACATTCATTGCAAACAGAACAAAGATCCTTAGCACCTTTAACATTATGCTTAACATGTTCATTATAGACATTTTTAGAATCAGAGTTCTTTTTATTCAAACTAGATTTAACTTTCCTAGATTGGACTTCTACTTTATTCTTCTCATTACTACTTGGTGGTCATGAAATCCTATCATTCTTTGTATGCCTGAAGACTTTAATCCGCTAGCACTAGTAGAAGCTTTTACTCCTATAGAAGACAATAAAGATCTGTTAGTCACTTTGGGAATGTTTCTTGATGATGCGACGGGTTCAGTAAATCGAACTGTTTTCTTCCAATTGATAGGTGTGACCGCTACTAATTTCTCACTAGGTTTGTGAATATCAGGGCAGGTATCTCGAACGTAGCCTATAAGCTCTTTTATTAGCTTAACATACTTACACGCAGTGTAAGATGCACTATCTAGAGGATTTAGTTATTTAGCTTGTTCAACTATCTCTTTAAGGATAGCAGCTTGTTCCATAGTGTGCTTAAGGTAGTATATGTGAGTTTCCCTATTATTCTTATCCTTAGGAGCCAAAATTACTGGGTCAAGCTTATACATTCCTGGAGCAAGAGTGGTATCATTAGAAACTTGGGCCGCATTATCAAGTATGTCCTTTCCTTTGAATTTCCGAAGATGACAAAAACATTTTCTTGAAGTTGAGCATTTAAATTAGTAATTTAAATAGACTTTTGATTTAATTGAAAAACCGAAGATTCAGTTTCTACCTTAGCACGAACACGTGATGGTTTAATTGAATCATAAAGTTTTTTATAAGTCTGTTTCAAATGCTCATTTTCAGCAATCAGTTTTGCCACCCTATGTTCCAGTTCAATATTAATTGTCTCAATCTCATCGATGTCCTTTTTTCACACTTTCACTGGTAGAAGTTTCACTCACATGCTTAATTTATGTTTTTAACTTCTTGATCGTCGTGTCCTTTGCTTGTAGCTGAGCTTTTAAATTGTTTACTTTAAACAATTGATCAAATGTAGGTTCAGTTTGGTTCACATATGAGTTATTTATTCGAAAATTTTCTTTATTGAGTTGCATTGCAATTTCAAGAGAAATACAGTGTTGTTCAAGTTTAGAATAGTTTTTCAACAGTTTATTATACTTATCTTTTTCAACCATGTTGTGTTGTTTGATAAGCTCAGCTTTAAGTTCTAGACACTTGTTGTACATTTCCACATAATTCACACAATCATTCATGATAACAGAAGAATTTACTTTCACAGAAGTATTTGGATCCACAGAAGAATTCACACCAATATTCATAATATCTTGAGAAATGATTTGATCCAAGAGTCAATCATTTTCAAACAAAAATTGTTTCTTTTGAATTTCAAAACACTGTTTGTCTACATGATACTATTAAACAACCGCTTCCAAGTGGTTAAAAACTGTTTGTACTTCCGTTTACCTCAATTAAAAGATCTTTATCAAAAACATTAAATATGTCTTTTAAAGTCTTTAAAAACGGTATTATTTTCATTTTTTGAAAAACAGCTTTTTGATGTGTTCTAAAAAAGTCTATTTAAAACAAGAATTGATAAGATATTTCACATATCTTTTCTTAAAACTTGCGGGAACAAAATATTACCAATATTTTTTAATTGAATAAAAAGATTACTATCAATATCTTATTTACACAAAATCTTCGGTAACAAGATAATACTAATTATTTTATATTTATAATTCTGATAAAAAGATTTTATCCATATCTTTTTTAATTGTCACACATTACAGCATACTCTTATCCAAGAATTTCATATTCTGACTAATAGATAGCGCATAGCTTATTACGTACTCTTGCGTCTACTTTTCCTTTCTATTATCCTGCCATTATCCTCTCAACTACACAACCCACTCATCTCTCGTTCGGCCAACGTACAAGATCTTTTATAACGATGCGCATACTTCACATCCCCAAGATGTATCGGTTAACCCCCAGGAAGAACTGATCTTCTCTGTTCGATTCATCGTCAGGCTAATGTATCTCTCGAAACATTCCCATATCATGCGCATTACCTACCGCTTAGCCAAACACGAGCATCTCACTGCTCCTCCACACCTGACCAACATAAGGCTCGCGCTATTATGTCTCGAATACTTCGCAATTATACCGCGCACGGCCGAGAAGTAGATGATCTTAGCAGACTCGCGGCCGTAAGCGTAGTTCAGAAAATTGGGTCGCACTCGCACATCAAACTCGGGCTTCTACATCAATTACCCGGCCAGACCATTCTAGAAAGTACGTCTTCCGTTCTGCGATGTGCGCAATGACAAAAGTCACGACGTTATGCCTATCATTCAGCCCATTCACCCGACCAAAATTTACGGACGTAACGACTTCACGTTCATGCGCCCATTTTCACTACACATCGCATGTCGTACATTCGCATCTAACTACACTTCCAATTGGACTTAACAAGGAAAGCTAGTCCTCTCTTCGACACCGTCCTGTATCATAGTGCATATGCATTATCGAGCGATTCCCACATTGGTGGCCTCACCCTTTGGTGTATCTCGTTACGCACATTATCACATCGGCCAAGCGATTTATGGACACAAGCAGCTCGCTATCATTTCTCCCTCAACAACCT
Organism: Tanacetum coccineum; assembly: GCA_026074375.1. Classification (NCBI taxonomy): domain Eukaryota; kingdom Viridiplantae; phylum Streptophyta; class Magnoliopsida; order Asterales; family Asteraceae; genus Tanacetum; species Tanacetum coccineum. The sequence goes on from BQNB010084995.1 coordinate 8,244, forward strand.
AACTAACTGGAGGCAAAGGAAAGAGCAGAAGATTCTCTTCGACTTAACTGATCCGACTGTAACACACGATCGTACTCTCGTGGCTCTCTCGACAAATGACACAATCACATGCTGAGGCGATTTCGACAAATCACCGCCGCGACACTCGGAAATAGGCTACTTCATCCGTCGTGCCGCGGCGACATAGCGAAATGACGAAACAGTATTCGACACGCACTCTGCACACGACAGACGTAACTTCCGTGTACGGCGCCGTCTAAATGCGACATATGAGGCATAGCGACTTTATGGCGCGCACACAGTGGCAGGAGTACTGTATTCTCTCTGTGGTCCGCGTAAAGATTGCAGCGACAACTATAGGTGCATTCGACGCTATTATCGGCTCTTGACGCGTGAACAGCTACATACTTCACACCGCGAGAGGTAACTGTGCTCGAAAAGGGTCGTTTCATACACGCTCTTGAGTACAGTCGCTCGAATACGAACGTAGAACACAATCAAGTGGCCCGGTGTAATAGTGCTAAATATGTGATCTTCTCGAACTTACGGCCCGGGTGAGTACACTGGACTTTTCCGATGGCCGGGTATGTAATAGGGCCATTCAACTTTAGACGCCACAGACGAAAGTAGTTACTTCCAGAGACTTCGGGTACTGGAAATAAGTGTGAGCGAAAGAGAATGGATTGAATATTTTTTATTAAATTATAAATAATTAAGAGTATGTATGTCTTTGGTTAAAAATTAAAAAAGGATAGGGGGGATAAAATATTTTTTATAATAATTTGTTAGTATAAAATTTTATGGATAAGTTGTTTCATTGTGTTTAATAGGTTTTGGTTTTTTTTTGAGTTTTTTATATATGATTTTTGTTGGGTGTTTTGATTGTTGAAATTTGGTGATTATTTTGGTGAATTTATTTAATTTATTGTTGGTATGTGGTAATTTTGGGATTGTTGAGTTCATGGAGGTTTCTTTATGTATTCACTTTTTACATATAGCACGTTACAAGTATGAGTGTGGTTGTATGTTTTAGATGGTCATTAGTGAGATATCAACTGGTTATACATGAGAAGTAGATTCTCTATTTGTGTCTTGAGTATTTTGAATGGGTGTTGGGATAGGTGTGGGGATGGTGGTTATAGACTTTACACAGTTAGGGGAGAGTGAATAGGGGGGTCACACTATAGGTGTATAAAGGTTAGGGGGTATTGGGGGGACGTGATTGGGGGGGGGGGGGGGGGAAGGTAAGGGAGTATAGAGAGGGGGAGGGAGATGGTGGGAAGAAGGGAGGAGACGTTATGGCAAGGTTGTGAGGAGAATGTAGTTTGTTTTAAATGGGACGTGTTCAGGAGGGTCTTCTCGAGAGGAGAAACATATGGTGAATAACTGAGAGGATAGGAATTTGAATGTGTGAGGTGTAGTGTCACATTGTCTGTGGTATATGGTTGAGGGTCTTGGGATTAGGTACACAAAGTGTTGGCAACAAGGGGTCGTGAGGGAGTGTTGTTGATATTTTAAAGAGTGGTGTGTATTTTAGAGGGTTGTGGGAGTGGGTGGAACGTGAGAGTTGTGGGAGGTTAGATGAAACATGGAGAGTGGATATGCGGAGGAAATGGGGGTGAGTGAACGCTTGTACTAGCATTAGTCTGTCTTAGATAATTTGATTGGGGACGGAGGCGGCTGATGTGAGACGAATGATTTTGATTGTGATGTAGGGGGAGATAGTGTGTTACATGTATGGAGGAGTGTAGGTCTGTGGTTTATATAACACACGAGGATGATTGGACATACATATGTACACTGGTTCACTGTCGTTGGGGAAGGGTGACAGTGGAATAATAGTGAAAACACATAATGGGAGTTGGGGTGGAAAGTGTGAGAGATGACAACACTATTACTGGTTGCACAGGCATTATCACACAGTAATGGGGTGGGGGGTGGTGTGAAGTGGACTTGGGGGATGAGGTTAGGGCTAGGGGGGGTGGGTGGGAGAGGTCAGATCGAGGGGAGTTAGGCATGGTGATGCAGTATGTAGGGGAGAGAGTTCATCAACGGGGATGGTTTCTGAACAGGTATGGGGCAGGGAGACGCGTGGGTGTAGGTAGTGGTTGTTGGTGAGGGGGGTGACGGTCTGTAGTGGATACACACTCTGATTGTGAGGCTAGTTGTGTGCACTTTCTTGGAGTGTGCAGAGGGGCGTGTGTAGAAGTGAGGGAGATAATTATGAGAACGAGATTGGGGATGGGTGTTATGAGTGGAGGTTTGGTGCAGTTCTGGAGGTGATGTCAATACTGGGGACATAGCAGTATTTCTCAGAGGGGGAGTGGTCTTAAGTGTTTTATTTTAGTATGGTGGGTGGTGGGGTTTGTGGTGTGTGGTAGTAAGTTGGGTAGGGGAGGTGGATATAGAAAGTTATAAGTTGAAAGTTGTTGGGTGGGAAGTGATATGGTGTTTGGGGTGTTTTGTAATTAAGATATGGGGGATTTGGTTATGTGAGTTTACGTGTGGGTTATGAGTGGGTGGGATATGGGAGAGGAGGGGAGGAAGAATAGTTTATAGTTTGGGGGAATGGTTGGTGGTGGGAGTGTTTTGTGAGAGGTGTGATTTGGAAAGATTTATGAGATTGAGGGTAATTTATGGTGGGTAATAATGGGGGGGGGGGGTGGTTTTTTTATAGTACAGCAGAACTAAAAAAGGGCGTTTTGGTCATTTTCTGTCGAACTACTCAAGTTCTCGGCTAAAACTAAAAAGTTGTCCGGAATATCGTTTCGCATAAAATCTCTTCTTTGTTCGAATCGTGAAAATGTGATTTAGAGGGTCGTTTGACGCGGGTCAGATTTGGGTAAAAATATATATAATTATAAAAGTCAAAGAAAGTCAAATGTTGACTTTAAAAAGTCAACGGGTTAATATAAGACTTATTGAATGTTTATAAAAATAATAAACGCTATTATTTTTACGAGTATAACAAATTAGACTTAACGAGTTTTATGAACGGATATAGTTCTAAAAATAGTAACATACGGGACATAATCCCGATATGGGTAATTAATAACCAAATTGAAAGTCGAAAGTTCGACGAGATAAATAAATATTTTATAAATATAATTGGATGCCGAGACTTACTAAAAATAGTAACTTTCCAAAAATAGAAAGTTTCTTAAAATAGAAAGTATTCGATTAAGCGATGTATGATGTAAATAAAAGAACAATCGTAACCTAATATTGTGGGGTTTTAGGATCTAAGGCGCAAGTGGATTTCTCATCACATGTGTGAATATATTATATATATATATATATATATAATATAATATATATATATATATATATATATATATATATATATATATATATATATATATATATATATATATACTAGTTTATTGACCCGTGAAATTCACGGGGCCTTAATAAACCGTGACAATATTTTTATAAGAGATCGATTTGTGGTATTACATAAATAAATTACATGTTAGCCCCGTGAATAAAAAATATTAATGCTAACTTACAATACATATAAACTATAAAAATTTTATGGCATATAAATTTGAGAATATATCACTTTGAAAAAGAGTAAAATAATCTAACAACAACATAATAAGCGACCGATTATGAAAACAAATATGTTTAAATAAGCGACCGATTTGTTATATTCTGTGATAATTGATATGTTAAATGTATGGATAGATAATAGTCACGCAACATAATAATTAAATAAATTATGAAAGTTTGATAACAAAAATTACTTTTTATATTAACACTTATAAAATATGAGATATATCATTCAAAAATACTGAAAAAATAAAGATTATATGAAATAAGTTAAGCCTTATTTTTTTACATCATATTTAGTATAATAAATTTTAATCTCAGTTTTAATGAAAAAATAACGTTATTCACATCCCAATCTTGCTAATGTTATTAACCCGTGAATTCACGGGGTTAATGAAAAACCGTGAAATAAGAGTTTTGAATTTATTATGAAAATTAATATGTTTATATAAGCGATCAATTGTTTAGATTATCTGAATTAATGATACATTATATATGGACTGTTAAATTACAGTAGACATCTATATTATATAAAAAAAATTGATAAAAAAAGTAGCAAAAATAAATAACAATAGAATGATATAGAATCAAAAGTTGAGAAAGAGATTTGTTGCCTTGCTTCACGTGATAGAATAGAATTTGAGCCATGGTATCACACTTGCTCAACAGTTCTATGACCCGTCAAATTCACCAGATAAAATTTGAAACCGGGAAATCGTTTAAGGATTTATTATAGACGGGAATTTAACCAATGATTGTTTCATGTAGTGTTAATATATTATAGATGAAAATGTATATTTCTTGTTTCTCTTTGGTGTTAAAATATTATTAATCATTGTTTCTCTGTAGTGTTAATATATTTTTAATCATTATGCTTCCCCTCATCACTCTTATCCTTTTATAAACATCAAGTTCCTCGAGACTATAACATCCAAATAATTAGACAACATAAGTAGATATATTTTTAGCAGTATCTAAGTATCTAGCACACTCGTCTGCTATTGACCCGTGAAATTTCCATGGCATAAATTTAAAACAGTTAAATAGTGTTTATATTGATTTGTGATATAATGTAAATCAATAATATGTTAGATGTATGAATAAAAAATATTAATGCTATATTATGATACAAATAAATTATTAAAACCCTATAAAAAGACATTTAATTTTTGATGGTATATACTTTTGAGAAGATTTTCTTTTGAAAAAAAGTAAAATAATGTAAAACCAACATAAAAAGAATGTGTAACAACAAACACACATAACATTTTATGGCATTTAATAAAGGGACAATTTCATATCTCTCCTCATTTTAGTTGAAAATTTCATATATACCCAAACATACATTAAAATCATTGTACATTATACATTTAATACTTGCACGTATATATGATATTAATCATGAAAGTATGGTGATATATGAAATTAATCATTTAATAAATGTTTGATAACAAAAATTACTTTTTATATTAACACTTATAACATATGTGATATATGTTTCGAAATATAACCTCACTTCTGATCTTTTGTATGCACTAAAGCTTGATTCAATTAACGACCGTATTAAGTCGAATCTAATAAGATAGATTATTAATTAACCTAAAATTGTATCAGATACAAATTCTTTTATACGTTCCAACCAATATTTAGAAAAAGATAAATAAGTTTCGTATATTTTTTAGTGTATTTTTATCATTCATCCAACATTGATATTTTCGTGCTTCTATTTATGTATTTCTAATCGTTGTGTTGATGAGAAACTAAGAATGACGATTTCAATGCAATGTTTAAACATACTCTACATTAGTCAAATAAAATATTGATCACATAAATATTGTATTGTATATGTTAATTACTTATAATGCACAATGTTGAATTTTTGAGTATCAATATTATTTAAATACACTTTATTATTGCTTTTCAAAAAAAATACACTTTATTATTTTGACACTAATAAGAAATGATTATACCACCTACGTTAGTTTTGTCAACCCGCGTTCATAGGCTTTAGCCATGTGATCATTCAGAATGGATAATGGAAATAACTTTCATGACCTAACATGCAACTTCAACGATACTACATGTCAAGTTAAATTAGTGAAGATATCAAAAAGCTAGAGCACTTCATTCATTACTTCCATATAAAGAATTATCATCCATAAATTGTAACTTAAGATATGAGCACAAAATCTTTCTAGTGAACTCGCGCAAACAAAAACAATTTCAATATAAATTTAATACTTGACATATTCTTCTTTAGTTGATGGACTCTCAACACCTTCAAGAGTTTTGCAACAATTAATTTTGTGTGGCTTCTAACTTCTGCATTCAAAAGCATCAAATGAATAATTGTTATAAGAAATAACATCTATTAAACTACCTAATTAGAGGTAGAAAGAAAAGAGAATGAAGATGCAAAACCATTGGAGGTAGACACTTACAAATTTAAAAGTTACAAACTTGAAACATATGAACAATCGTAAGTTTAAATGTTCAGTCTCTCCAGCTTGCAGTAGAAATGAACATTGGAAATGAAAGGTTACCTAAATGCTGACTTGAAAATATATACCAAAATCACTCACGGTAGGGGAAATCGATAATAATCAACTGTCTATATCACTATATTGAGATCAAGAAACCTAATAAGACTCATTAAATCATCAATAACCTCAGAAGTTAATAGAAAAGGACATCGGTGGATAAAAAGGAGACCATGGAAAAGTTCCTACAAAAGAAAATATCACAATCTTCATGCCAAACTATCTTCTGGTATTTATCTTCCTTTTTATACAAAATGTTCCAGCAAATATGGCATTAGCAATGATCATATTAGGGAAGAGCAAGTAGTTTTAGGAAGATGTGTATACCTTTTGTAATATACTCGGTTGTAGGATCTATCACCAAATCACACAGACTCCGCCATGACAACATGAAAATCGAGTTTCCACTCTATTAATGTCGAAACACCTTCATAAATAAAGACACACCCTTATTTTACTTGTACGCATATCCTTATTTGGCCGCAATTAAAAAGAGACTTTGACATCAATCACCCATGCACAAGATGTTAACACCCTTTAAGAGCACTCAAACAATAAGCCTACAATGGATAACAAAAAAATAAGCTAATTGCTAATAAACATAAAACACTCGATTTAACTTTTCTCACAGAACTATCCTTGAGTGATTGAGAAAATGAGTAGAGGGTTTTCAAAAAACCGTGAAACCTACGAACCGGAGCCGAACCGCTCATCCGAACCGAAAAAACCTTAAAAAAAAAAAAAAAAAAAAAAAAATAAAAAAAAGAAAAAAAGAAAGAAAAAAAAACAAAAAAAAAGAAACCGAAGAAACCGAAACCGAAAAAAACCGAAACAAAAAAAACCCGCTTATAATGGTTCGGTTTCGGTTTTTACTTTTAGATATCCCGGTTAACCGAACCGAACCGTGCATATTATACATGATTATTTTCTAACTAATATTCAAATAATTGTACAAGTATTAACCGATTATTGCAATACTTTTATTGTATAACGACTTTTTCGCTCGTAAAGTAAACATTTGTAAAAATCTATGTGTGAAAATTGATTAATGTGATCGTTAATCATAACGTTTAGTAAATATTTTTTGTTAATACGTTATATATGAATATTTGAATGCAATTATTGTAACGAAATACTTAATAGTTTATATACTTTAAATCAACGTCATTTAATTTTACTAGAAATAGATTTTATGTTCTGACTATTAATTTTTTAATACGGTTAAACTCTTAAGCCGCAAAAATGGTTAACCGTGACCCGAACCGCGGGTAACCGCTCACTTCGGGTACCCGCATGTCCGGTTACCCGCCTAGTACGGTTCGGCGACGGATAGTAAAATTAATTACCCGCCCCGCGACGGATAGTTTAAATCTTTCAACTAACCGAACCGAACCGCCCCGCGAACACCCCTAGAAATGAGTAAGGGGTAAAAGACATGGTGTACATTAAACATGTCATCTTTATGTAATCGTTTAATATATGAGGTTGAAAAATCCTTAATGGAGATAATAATGCTTAATATAGGGGCGCTTAAAATAGATGGGTTGAAAGTTACAACTTTAACGGGTCAAAATGGGAAAAAATAAAACTCAGAAAACTGAAGAATAAAGAAGCAGGGCAATTGGGTACCAAGAGATTCTTCACGTAACAACGTGCTTATCTTTAAGTACTTGTTAGTTGTTCCTTAAAAAAACATTTTTCACTATAGTGTATGGGATTCTGTACGTGCTTTATAAGCATTAAATAATTGCAATAAACAGATTTTAATAAGGTTTTCCCAAACACCCTCTTACATAAATTTTTTACTCTAAACACTTAAAAATGCTCATCTGCTCTAGAAAAGTACATAGATAAGCTCTATACTAAGTAATCCAAAACCCACTCTAATTACACACATTATATGAAAATTCTTAATTTCAGATGCTTATGTGGGAGTTCTTCAAACCGCTTACTATAAGTTGCTTATATGCAATAAGCATACTTCAATAAGGAATCCCAAACACCTACCGCACAATTTTTTTTTATCTAAACACTAAAAAAATGCTCACATGCTCTAGAAAAGAACGTAGATGCTATATACTAAGTAATCCAAAACCCGCTATAATTACATAAATTATATGCCCACCAACCTACTAGCTACAATCTTATTGTGTTAATGCTTACCTAAACGCTTAGCTGCCTCGTAAATAGTCAGGTACAATACATGATTGGTTCAAGTACTATTTTCGAAGATTCTGATGTGTAGCCCTACCAAAAAGTGGAAAGGGGGGTTTTTGCGTGTCCAGAGCCCCAACTCACAAACAAACCAATAAAATCGTTTTCCAGAGCCCACCACACAAAAAACCAACCACATAGCTGTTATAGCCCAAGTTTTGACATTTTTAACCAAATCGTTAAAGAGCCACTAAACCAGCCTAGCTTTAGTATAAAAAAAACTATGCAAATCCATGAAATCAATCATTAACCATTTCGTAGAATATATTAAAAAAATCTAAAATCAAGTATGAAGGTTTACATAAGTCCTCAAAGTTTGTTTGTCGAAGACTACAAAACATTATATGAACTTAATAACATAAGTAAACAAATAATTTGAAGCATAGAAAGAGCATACCTCACTTATCAAACACTATACCCTCAAGTACATGGTCCAAACAAAAGTTGATTGATCTTCACGTGCAAACAAAAGTTGATCTTCACCTGCAAAAAGACGAACATAACTAACAAAAAACCAACTGCGTAGCTTAACCAAGTTCCAACTTTACATCTTTTGTTGTTGATTCAATGGTAGAACTACGCTTAATAACTCCAATCTTTGCCACCTCTTTTAAAAAAATGTAACCCTGAAGTGCATCGGGCAGGTGATAAAACTCTCTCTTGACAAACTGTCATCTTTTCTTAAAGTTCCGTTCACTTGCTCAAAATAGTGTGGCCCATAGATAGTCCCTCATTTATACTTGACATACCGTGGATAGCAATTCTTGTAAGTGCACCTGTAAAGTTTTCATTCAGTGACATATCTACAACTACAGTTTGCTAGCTTTCATCCTGGAATGCTGCAAAAGGGTTACAATTATAGAGTGCATACGAAGTCCAATTTTAGTGGAGATGAAACAAAATTTAATTTTGAAAAAATGTGAAAAGAATTAAGTTAAGCAATGTGATACTAGGTGACGCCATATTCATCTTATTTATGTAAAAATTGTTAGTTTTTGTAATATTTTATTGCCAACAGGTCGATGGGTAGAACTTAAAAGTTATGTAATAGGAAACGGGTCAAACAGTTTAATTGTAGTCCACAGTATACTCAAGCCCAACCTCATAGATTGCTTTATAAAAACGGAGATATAATACGAACAAAAAAAAGTTTTGGCAGGTTAACCAACCCCCTTTAGCCTGTCCTAAAATTTACACATTTTGACCTTAAGCAATACCTGCCTCACCATTTTTTGGCTGGTTTAATGGGCTTCGGTAAGTTTACCTTCAATTTTTATCTTTACCATGACAAAACAATTGAAATACAAAAACAATTATATATAGAAACAGTCACTTTTTAAGTTAATTATAACAGGACGAACTATGACTAAAGTCTATTTTAAATGCAGGCAAACGAACATTACAACAACCCAAAAAAAGTTCACTTTTGCAGCCGCCCCACACAATATAAAAAACAAAAAAAAACACTTAAAACTGATTTTTTTTCAGCAGCCCAAACACTACTTCAAACGACCCTAAGACTACTTGAAACTGCAGTTTTTAATAAACAAAAACATAACATTAATAGAACCAAACACCACGTTCACTTTCGCAGCAGCCCGAAACACCACTTAAAACGACCCAAAAAGACAACTTTAATAGAACCAAACACCCTTTTAAAACTGGACACTTACGGCAGCCAGAAACACCACTTTAAACCAACCATACAACACTTTAAACTACATTTTTAGACAACTTCGATAGAACCAAACACCCCTTTAAGATTGGACATTTGCACCAGCCAGAAACACCACTTAAAACCACCCAAACAACACTTTAAATTGAAGTTTTTTAGCAGACAAAATTGGTCAGTAAGCAATTTCTTAATGGATTTATGTATCCAGTTAGCGAAGGACCTCTAAAATGACCTTATTCAAATCCTTTTTATAATCGATTAACCATCTCACAAATAAAATAATACATACAGAAATTAAAAAAAAGATATACTTCAACTCAACTCAGTCTTTGTAAGGCCTCCTCAAACCACTCAAATTTTGGTTCAAAGTGTGAACATCAAAAATTAGAAAAGGCAATATGGATTTAATCGAACTTTTAAACAAAAAGTATAGTTACTGCTGCCTTTCTGATTAAAACACCTCATTTAAAACACTATTCAAAAGCATAAAACACAAACACTTGTACCTTAAGTAGTTGCTTCTCTAAGGAATATCGCCAAATACTTTGTTGAGCTTTTCATCAAACCTCTGTTATCAAACATAAGGTAGCTAAAATTAGGTGAAAAAAAATACTTCATGAATATGATTGATGAAAAACACAATAAAAAGTTAGTAAAACTATACATTAGTAACTCAAACAATAAGCCCCTCAAATAAGCTTCCCAAACACTCCTAAATCCCAAATGGTCATCATCATAATCATCCAGCCAACCATCATAAACCTTGTAATTGAAAAACAAACACATTCAATCAATTTGAAAATCAAAACGACATAACATAATGGACTTTTTGGATTTCAATAAATTATAATGAACTCAAAAAAGCAATATCCTTTCTATGGTTCAAATCTTCAAGAATCATCTATGAAAATACAACCCAATTTTCTGAAAATAACATTCAAACCTTTTTCTTACATTTTATTCATATCTGCAAAAAAAATCACGGTATAAAATGTAACACAAAATTGGTCTAAATTATTGAAGAGAATAATATAAAGAAGCGGGAGAAATTACCTCAAACAAGATAGTTGAGATTTGGAACAATCAAAGCCGCATATACTGTGTTTTTCAGATGATGGCGATTCAGGTGGGGTTTCATATTGAATCATATTAGTTGTGCGATAAGGAGGGTGAAAATAGTTGGGTGAGAGCTGGGGTAGGGTGAGCCAAATATTATGGAAGAAGCTTTGACTAATTAATTTTATCATTTTAATTTAAATTTTATGTGTAAAATGACAAATTTAGACATATGTATATATAGATATATATATACGTATATATATATATATATATATATATATATATATATATATATATATATATATGATTTTGTTAATACGATGTACGCATCGTTGACCATACTTTTCGGTATACTAATCGAGCGGCATAAATTATAGGTCGCGGTTGAGCTCGTTGTTGAGTAGGTCGTGATTGTTTTGGTTATTTGATCTTCGGCTTCGACCAAGGTGAGTTCATAGCCTCGCTTTTAAGTGTTTTAAATGTTTTTAAACCCGCGAGGGGGATACTTGTTTTAAAAATGAGAACGCAATGTGTTTTGTTATTAAATATGGTTCCATGCACTATTGAGTATATGCATTTCACTGTGTGACCGTTAATTGCCTTGTTGATGGTGAACGCTAATGCATTAAATAGATCTATTGGGCTTGCCAACCCTGTCCGAGGTATGAATCCGAAGGTGAGCACCCTGTAACGGACATTTTGTAGTTAGTATTGGGAGAAGGGGCATACTTCTCGGACATGATTTCGTCCTACGGGATGAATGTTTTAAGTGCCGGTACACGGGCTCAATAGTTGGAATTCATTATTTATATATAACTTGTCTTACGAGCAATGTTATATGTTTTGTGGAACCAAATATGCGTTCTAACTGTTATGTGTAAACTCTATGAATTCACTCAACGTTTTGTTGACGTTTTTAAGCATGTATCTCAGGTTTAGGTATGGAAGATGGCTTGGATAGGACGAAACGCGGATATCAAAGACGGTGACTCGGTGAACTTGTGTCAATAAATGATAGAAATATTTTGGAAATGAAGTCGTGATGTGACTTGTAGAAATAAATTTTTCTACGATAGTTTTGGGACCTTTGTACTCTGATTCTTTTTAAACGAAATAAATTAAATTTATTTAACAAACATCTCTTTTATAGTTGTTCGTTATGACTATTGTGATTGTATCGTGATGTAGCACCCCAAATGTTGTATTCCGATGCGTATCGTATTTTGGGGGTGTTACATTAACAATCCTGAAAACCAGGAACTATGTTCCTGGCGCGCTGATAGTGCGTTAGCGCGTGGGTCAGCGCGCTAGGTGTTGTCCTAATTTTCAGATTTTGATTAGTCGGTGTTCCTCTTACCCGACACATGTGGAAACTTCAATAAAGGTATGTACATGTTACTTTAGAATTTGGGAACACCCTCACCAAATGAGGTTTCGGCCTTCGAGATGCGCCAAAAACAAATCCTCTGTTTTTAACAAAACGCCAATTAATCTTTTATCGTTTGATTCTTGCCAAACCGAACCTCTTTCTAAACTTAGTATGAATATACTTTCAACATACCATCAAACGAAAGTATTCATTTGACCTTAATTTAGATTTACGTTATTCCTAATCGCGTAACAGGTTTTACTCCCTTATTGGTCAAACTAAGTCAAAAGTCACTTTGCGTAAACGCATCCTCTCCTATTATAGGATATGCTTTACTTGAAATGCAAAGCACTTAGCTTGTTTGCATCAAGATGATTAGCGATCAAATCCATTGTTGATTATCACGGATTAAGTCCAAGTGACTATTTGAGTTTGTGGTATTTAAAGGTTAATCTTACTTTGATCCTTTCTACCTCTTTCTATATAAATGTTTCACAAATCTCCCATCATGTTATTCCTACAGGTCTTTACATATATACTTATCTCTAACATCTTACTAAATTTTGGTTAATCTTTCTACCCAACAAATGATTATACACCTTCCACACACACTCTATACACTCCTTTCTTAAACCAACCCATAATCACATGTGCTCATCTATTTTCTCTCTTAATGGCGATGTGATTATCAAACCCAATCAATCCTTTGATTAACATCCTTACCATTATCTTCTTCACAACATAACAATAATAAACCTTCCCAAGCTCATCCTTCACATGACAACTAATATTCCCTTACACATTGTACTTGATGTACTTGTTGTCCCCCAACATTCCAACATAGGCTCTTTTCTATCAAATCAAAACATTTTTCACCACATACACTTCTTATTCATTCTCTTCTTCACTTCTACACTCACACAACTTACTTATGAATTCAAACTATACACACACTCAAAGCTTTCTCTACACACTTATCCTATCCTCTCAAGCTTGAATTCAAATCCTACAACATCACTAAACTTCTCCTATATACTTTGCCTACTCACCATTTCATCCTAACCATTCAAATTTAAATGTGATCTTTAGGCTCCAAACCATCACATCACTCTTCCTTTGCAACTCACTGTGATTCATTCTTATCCTTTTCTTCACATGTTGAATGCAATTCAAATTTAAATTATATATGATTTAGGTTCTAAACCCATCAATCATGCCAACTATCTTATTACATGTGCTTATATTGTATTTGAATTTAAATTCAAATTCCTTCTCACAACATCCATACTTGACTTACCAAGTTCTGAATCTTCCTTTAGCATTTTTTTCTTATCTAACTATGCCAACTCATCAACCTAGTCATGTTTAGTTTTGAACTAAACCATTTACATGTGAGGAATACCCAAACACACCATTTGTCCAATACTTCTTCTCTATCTCTTTGATATTAGACAAACATTTCTAAATCTTCTTCTAAATTACTTCACAAACATTTTTATCATATGGCTATTTGATTTGGTTGACCTTGAGTGTAAGAATAGCAGAAAGGTCAAAGCGTGAAGTACAATTGGGGGTATAGCAAGAGCGGATAGTTAAAATGCCAAAAACCAGAAAATCCAAGACGGGTTCTGGCGCGCTGACGTATGGGTCAACGCGCCACTAGCTGTGAAGATTTGCCACTTCCATGTTTTGGCCTATAAATACCCTCTATTGGTTATTGTATTCCTCACCTCTTGCCATTCTTTCTTTCTCACTTTTCTCTTCTCTTATCCTCTAAGTCTAACATCTCTTGTGTTCTTAATCTTCTCATCTATTATTCTATTAAAGAACACATCTTCGCAAAAGAGACACACAAGTACCTAATCCACATTTGTGTGTTATAAGTAGAGAGTCTTCTTTCTCATACCTTTTCTTTTAGAATTGAGCCTCTAGGTTAGGTTAGGACTTGATTTGAACAATCAACTTTCATATTCAATTTGGTTGTAAGGGAAGTCCTGTATCTTAGTGATCAAGCTTAGATCATTAGGGACCTATTTGGGGTTTGGTAAGCTTCCAAAGGGAAGTTCTTAGTGGTACTAGTTGATCTAAGTGATCCTAGACGTTAAGTCAAATCACCTAAAAGCTGGTTTTGTATAGTAAGACTTCTTGATAGGTGAACATGAGCCTCTTGGTCTTACATTGTCTATTCTTAGGTAAATGGGTCTAGAAGCATAAACAGGCCTAGCAGTACTAATACTTGGCCTAGCAGTACTAATACTTGGCCTAGCAGTACTAATAAATCATATTCTTGTTAGTACTCCTGATGGGACAAAGGTCTTACTTAAATGTGGGTATTTTGAAAAGTTTTGATGATTAACCCTTTTGGTATTATCCCATACTGGTTTGCCCTCTCTTTGACTAATATTAACCACATTTTTCAGTTTAGGCTCTTGACTTTTTTTGTCATGAAAATTACAGTCTTTGATCAAATGGTCAGTACTTTTACAAACAAAACAAGTTTTTACTTTCTTAAAACCAATTCCTTGTTTCTAAGAAGTTTGACCACTTTTATCATCTCTAGTCTTAACAGTTTGAGTCTCAGGTCTAACTGTTTGCACTTCATACCCTTCTTCCTCATCATTTGAGTTCCAACCCTCAATGATAACACCATCTCTGTTAATCTTAGGATTAGACACAACTGACTCACTGACTGACTTAGGCTTTTCAGTATTTGCATCATTTGTTTTACCTACAGTCTCACTTGTTTTAGTATTAAGCTCAGTTGTTTGTGACTCAATGATTTTATTCCTAATGGCATATTCATCTAACCCTGCAAATGATATGTCAGCTCTTAGGGTTAAGAAGTTCCCTATTATGGGAGGGGGAACAACTTTATATCCATCTGCTTTGGAAGACCTATCATTAGCTGGTGTGGACTCTTCATCACTAGATCTGCCATCAAAAAACACTAAAACTACTCTTACTATCAGTTTCATGATTGCTACTTAATTCATTCATTTGTGTGCTATATCCTATACCAGTTTTATCTCTAGCACTCATTTGACTGTCAAGTATTTCATCAAGATTCTTGGACGATTCTTCCCATTTTGTAATCTTGTCTTTTAACTCATCTCTTTCCTTAACAACCTTCTCTAATTCCAGATTTAAGTTGTTAATTTTTATTTCTCTACAGTTAAGCTCATAGTTTTGAAATTCATATTTCTCACCCCAAGCTAATTCATTCTTTTCATGTCCAAGAATCCTAGCTTCTAGTAACTCTAAGGCTATCTCATAACCCCTGATTTCTAGTTTTGCTTTGTTATGTTTTTCTCTTTCAGTATCATAGTTCTTTTGAAGAGTTTTAAATGATTCAAGACATTGTTTAGAACATTTTTGTACCTCACTATCAAAAGAACTTGATAAGCTTGAAGAGGAGATTGCCATCAAAGCATAGTTGACTGGTTTTACTTCAAAATTATTGCTCCAGTCATAGCCTCCTAGACCATCTTGAGCCATCAGTGCCTGTGATGAAGATTCAGTTGTTGGTGCATTGCTCCTGCCATTGTCACATAAGATCTTCTCTATTGATTCCTTCTAGATTTGCATTCTTTAGCAAAATACCCTTTTCTGTGACAGTTTTAGCACTCAATCTTTGACTTATCAAGAGAAACAAGTCGTTTTTTCTTTGAAGTCCATATTCCTTCCTGTCCTCTGACTGAACTTCTTTACTCTGACAGTTAATATAGCCACCTGCCATCAAAGATTCAATTCCTCCAAGTCATCTCCATCCATCTGCTGAAAATCCTCATTCTCAAGTTGAGGACTGGTTGTTGGTTATGCAAGGAAGGAGTAAGCTACATCATGAGCACTTAAAGTAGATGGAACTTGATTAATTCCACTAGCAGTACTAATCCCAAAATCTCTACTGACAATACTGACTTCATTTGAACTGCCAGTATTCTTAGAGGAGAGAAAAGCCAAATTTTGAGAAGCAGAGTTGGAACCTGAAGACCTTTTCAACTCATCTTCATACACCCTAAGATTATTGTAAAGGTCATCAATATCAATCTCATCAATGTATGGCTTATTTCTCAAGACTTCTAAGGAACTTCTGGTTGATATCTTCCTTTGATATTGGAGCACCATGAACCTCCAATTGACTTATCAGTTTTTGGAATCTATCATAAGCTTTATCCAAGCTTTCATTTGATGCAGTAGAAAACTTTTCAAACTGATGTTTTAGAACATTTTTCTGCATCTTCTTGGATTCTAAATTACCACCAAACTACGATTTGATTGCCTCCCAAAGTGATTTAGCATCAGCAACATTGTGAAACTTGAGGAGGTATTCATCAGGTATTGCTAAAAGCAAGATGCTTTTAACTCTTTCCTGATTTCTTCTAGCAGCCAGTTGTTTGGCAGTCTTAGGAGCAGGAGAGGCAGGTGTTTCTCCAGTTGTTGGTGCATGCTCTTCTTGTAGATCTTCATTGACAATAACATCCCATAGATTATGGTCTGTATGACAGATATATTGTCGCATTCTCATGATCCAAATATCGTACTCTCCTTTCCTAATGATAAGGATCTTCATTACAGTGATTATGGGTGGAGGAATGTCTTGTTCTGCCATCTTACAGTTGAGTTCTTCTTATTTAGAGTTTCCACACAAGCTCTGATACCACTTGTTGGATCGATTTACTGAATAGATCTTAACCTTCAGCTTGCAAAGAGTTTGCTCCTTTAGATAATTATAAAGTAACAATAACGAAACACTGAGTAAACACTATTGATTATGCGGAATCTAATCAATAATGCTAAGAAGAACAATATTGAATATCACAAAAGAACTTTTATATTAAACTTTGAATCTGCCTAGATTACATATTACAAACTATAATTTACTATTCGATCTCTATGATCTTGTGTAGAACTATATCTACTAACTATGCCTAGGGTTCCTTTTATGGACCAAGGAAACCCTAATGGGCTTTACAAAACGCGTATAAAGATAATGCATATCCTTTCCTAAGATATCTCATGTATATCTTTAACTCTAACTAATTTCTGCGTAAGCAGACTTAACTATTACATAAGCAGTATCAACTATTTAACACTACCAGTACTAACTACGATAATCCTTCTACCACTACTAATTATGTAACTAGAACTAACTACAATATACTAATAGAATTAAGTCTGTTATATAAAATTCCTTACAATCACTGCCAAGGTGGTTCTAATAACAAAAGAAGAATCAAGAGTCCATAACTATGGTACATTCAACGAGGATTGCTTTGCTCATCTTGATCTCAAGTTTAAGTTCTTCTCCTTAAGTAACGAAGTGGATGGAGTTTTAGGACAGACGTATAGGAATGACTATGTAAGCAAGGTGAAAATGGGAGTGCTAATGCCTGTCATGGGTGGAGATAGTAAGTTCATGAGTACAAATTCGTTTGCAACTAACTGTTTTGTAGCTAAATTTAAGGGTAGTACGCATGTAGCCGGTTCCTCTTTGAGCTTAGGATTGCCAAGCTTGATGTGCCAAAGTGGCTTAAATAGACAAGGCGTCATATGCAAGAGATAGATTGTTCTTTTTTTTCTTGTTACTCATATACTTGCTATTTAACCAAGTGTTTCTTCATGTAATCATTACAAAATAAATAATTGAATAATGAACTTTCCATTTTATTTGTGAATAGATGTTTTTATTAATTTCCTCTTAAGTATGCTCACCGAGTCACTCATATGGTACTTGCCACCTCTTGGTTGTTGAATGATCATTACTACACAAAATGTTTTTTGGAACGCCCTTTTAATACGGTTAGAGAGAAAACCTTACCAAAACACAGAAAAAGTTCATTTGATACGGTTCATAAAAAAACTGTACCCAAAAAAGCTTATTTGGTATGGTTAGGCCTGTGTCATTTTTGAAACGGATGTTTACAAAACCGTAACAAATAAAAGTAATTTGGTACAGTTTATTTAAGAACCGTATCAAATGGGTTTTTTTTATATGGCTTTTTAAATAACCATACTAAAAAATTCTGTCAAATTATCTCTCAAAACCACATTTAACAATTCTCCACCTACCACAATTACTATAACTTAGTTGTTAAATGTGTGATTCGCCAACTATCATTCGAACAAAAGTTAACAACATCAAGTAATTAACATCCAGCAATGGCATTGTTTCTAAATTTGTTTGTATTCTCATGCCGGCTTATTTGTTTTCGCTCCGGCGAGATTGGTATGGTTGTTGTTGTTGTTGTTCCTAATTTCTATGTTTTTTTTACGGTTACAAGTACTTATGTAGCCACAAGTAGATCTATGTGTAAACTAAAAATAAAACAATAACAAAAACATTTGAATATATAACATGAACAAAATGAGAGTTTGTTATTTTAGGCACACTTTTTATAAAGTTTAGAAACATATTTCTATATTCACTTTAATGTTACTAGCAATT
>BQNB010084996.1:0-28598 GCA_026074375.1 Tanacetum coccineum
GAGTACAAAGTCGATTTCATTTTATTTGGTTCGGTTTCACTTTTCGGTTTCTGGAATACCGAACACGGACCACCCCCTACTCCCCTAGTTAAACGTGAGCCTAAAAGATGCACTGGACTGCACACTTGAACCCATGTCAAGTGAGGCTTATTTGGGCCTAATTTGAATTGAAGTCAGAGTGTTGGATTATTATATCTATTACCTATAGGGAACTTGAAACGGTGGCGTTTTGTTACCGGGTTGCTACAGTTGCTTTTCTGGCCCGTTACATTGTTTTTGTTGGGCTCCTAACTTAGGTCGGCCCGTTTGTTTTTTTTTTCCTTTTTAACTTGGTGAAAATTTACGGCGCGAGTGTAATAATGTGAAACATACAAGTAGACAATATAAAAAAAACTTGAATACACGTCAGCCCCGTTGCAACGCGCGGGCACATTCCCACTCAATATTCGTTCAAAATCGATTGGAAAAAATTTATGCCCCACCTCAACGGGCCCATTTGGTTTTTTTTTCTTTTTCTTTTTTACTTAGTCAAAATTTATGGCGCGAGTATAATAACGTCGAACATACAAGTACGCGATATAAGAAAAACATTGAATACAAGTCAGCCCCGTTGCAACGCGCGGGCACATTTCCAGTCAATATTCGTTCAATATCGATTCGAAAAAAATTAAGCCCCGTCGCAACGGGCTCGTTTTTTTTCCTATTCTTTTTTTACTTTGTCAACATTTATGGCTCAAGTATAATAACGTGGAACATACAAGTAGGCAATATAAAAAACGTTGAATACAAATCAGCCCCTTTGCAACGCGCGAGCACATTCACACTTCGTTGAAAATCGATTCGAAAAAAATACACGCCAACGTTTTGTTGGGCTCTCACTTTGGGCCAGTTTATTGGGTCCCACTTTGGGCCGGCCCATTTGGTTTTTTTTTTAATTCACAAAATAAATAAATAAATAAATAAAATAAAAAATAAAAAGAAAAGAAATAAAATTTTAACGCCCCGCAACAACGCGCTAGACATAAACTCATATAAGAGGAAATAACAATCTATTAAACATGACGAAAAAATAAACCCGCACTATTAAACATGAGACCGAAAAAATAAACCCGTACAAAATACAATAAAAAAACCCTGCAGTAAGGTTGAAATACGCAAGTTGGCTAAAGAATATTCAGTAACACTTTTTTTATTTTTCTTGAGAGCGTATAAGAAAAAACTCTAGCAAAAAGCTAAGGAAATTACAAAGAAAGTCTAATCCAATCTAACCAATTACAAGATTTTTCACTTCTAGACTTTAACCAAGAAAAAGAGACTAATTGTACATTATCGAAGATATCGCTTTGCCTCATGAGCTGAGAGCTAAAGACAATACTATTTCGAAATCACCATATAAACTAGTAGCAATAATAACATACAAGATTTTCTTTAAGAGCGTCTATTATGATAACTTTTTAAAAAAGTTTATAAAATATCACATCAATTATTTATAAACCTTTTAAAATTATTTACTCACATTTAATATGGTATAAACTTTTACAACTTTATTAAATATCTTATATAACACATGTATTAAATGCTTTGAACGAGTTTTGAAACTCGTGCTTCGCGGCAGGGCGTTTGTTAGTTGTCGATAAAGGATTCCGGATCAGGTTGCGTTAATAGGTCGGGTTAAAAAAATGTTTAGTAACCGGGCCACACATATAGGCCAAGCGCGAGCCCAAGCTATAGCTTAATCGCGAGCCCAAGCCCAAGCGCTTACCGCGAGCCCAAGCCCAAGCGGGAGCCCAAGTGCCCGGTGATTGTATTGTATAGAAGTCTGTCAAGATCGTGAGTAAACTCGTAAGATCGTACGATCTTACATGTTTACTAGCTAAGATCGTGTAAGATCGGCATAGGATCGCATCTGGGTGGGATCGTATGTAAGATCGTGGGATCGCATGTAAACTCGTAAGATCGCACGAGATCCGAGTTCACCTATTTGTATTTTTTTCATTTTTTATATCTTTTGAGTCCATCTCACTTGCTTAGGCCAAAAAACAAATGAACTTTACTAATGTCTAATAAGTCAACCATTTTCGTTTCATTTTCTAAACATGGTTATAGTTTATACCTAGGGTGTGTTTGTTTATGCTTATACATGGGTTTATGAGCTTATTTGATTTCGGCTTATATCTCATAAGCCCTAATTTTCTAGCTTATTTTGAGACTAACCGGTTTATATTAGTTTATCATATCGTAATAAACATATATAAGCCCACAAGTCTCGAAATAAGCGGGATAATTGAAGCTTATGGAATATAAGCCGAAATCAAAATAATCCAAAAAATTATGTTTTACTTTTACTTTTGGAGAAAACTACAATTTTGGTCCACTATCTTTACCGGGTATAACACTTTTGGTCCATTTTTTTAAAAATTTGCGGGTTTAAGCCAAAACCCGAGTATCCATTTCACATTTGAGCCAAATCTAACAATTTTGGTTCACATTTGAGCCAAAACCCGAGTATCCATTTCACATTTGAGCCAAATCTAACAATTTTGGTTCACATTTGAGCCAAAACCCGAGTATCCATTTCACATTTGAGCAAAATCTAACAATTTTGGTTCACATTTGAGCCAAAACCCGAGTATCCATTTCACATTTGAGCCAAATCACTTTTGTGTTTTAAATTTGATCTTTGACATATTTAAGAGGATATTATATGAATTAATCTTTGATGTTGTGTAGAAATGAAAACAGTTTGACTCATTTATCCTTTGTTTACAAAACATGACAAATTGGTAGGATCTTACGATCTCAATCCGATCTTACGATCTCGATCTTCCAAAGACAAAAACGATCCCAAATAGGATCGCGATCTTGACAGCCTTATAGATAATTATTAAGAGGTTCAAGTGTTAAGAGTGTTTCATGCCAACTAGACATGAAATAAAACTCCCCTACGATTGAAATGAAACATAAACGTATTTATCACTTTTACATCTTTTGACCACCATAGTGATACACATTATATATATAAAAAACAAGCAAGATTACCGCGCGTTGCTGCGGGCGTTAATTTTTCGCGTGTTGTTGTTGACACATTTTTTTTTTGTATTTTGTGTGGGTTTATTTTTTCGGTCTTTATAGCATTATTTTTTTATTTTATTTTTTTACTTGTGCGAATTTATTTTCACGGTCTCATGTTTAATAGTTTGGTTTTTTTTATATGGGCTTATGTGTTGGGCCTCGTGTTTAAAGGTTTTTTTTTGTCTTACCGTACGCCGGTTTTTCATTGCGTCGTTTATTTTTAAAGTTATTAGCTATTTTAGTGTTTTTTTTTTAAATTCAACATTTTTTTATAGAAGCGTACGTATGTCAGAAGCATTACAATACTTGGCTCGTTTTGTTCTCAATTCGAATATCTTTTCGGGGGTGTTTTAAAATTTATTACATAAAAAAGTCGTAAATAGTTAAAAGAGTGGGAATGTGCCCGCACGTTGCAATGGGGCGTTTTTTTTATATTGCCTACTTGTATGTTTTATGTTATTATACTCGCGCCATAAACGTTGACTAAGTAAAAATGGGGGGAAAAAGTAAATGGGTCAGCCCAAGGCGGGCCATAATTTTTTTCCGAATTGATTTTGAACGAATATTGATTAGGAATGTGTCCGTGCGTTGCAACGGGGCTCACTTGCGTTCGACGTTTTTTTTTATATTGCCTACTTTTATGTTCCCCGTTATTATACGCGTGCTTTAAATCTTGACTAAGTAAAAAAAAACCAAATGGGCCGACCCAAAAATGAGAGCCCAATAAAATGCCATGGCCCAATGAACAGTGCCAATTTGAACAGTGGATTTGGCTCCCAAAACGTCATCGTTTTAAACTTCTATTGATAATATATCAAGCAAAAGAACCCGCGCGTTGCGGCGGGGCTAATTTTTTCTCGAATAATTTTTTTTTACGTTTCAGGGTTTTTTTTGCGATGCGTTATGGCGGGGCTAATTTTTAATATTTTCCTTTTTTGTATGATTCGGGGAAAAAAAATTTGCGTTGGGACGGACTAATTTTTTCACGAATATTTTCTTTTTTTGGGACGGTTTTGTGAAATTTTTTTCGGAATCTTTGTGTAAGAAAAATCTGTAAATAGTTAAAAGGCTACTGGTTTTAGTGAGGTTCCGTTTTGTATTTTTTTTTACTTTGGGCAAGATTTTAGGCTATTTTTGGGTTGTTTTTTTTTTGCTAATTTTTTCCCGGTTTTTATTTTTGTACGATTTGAATTTTTTTTTGCTTTGGGAGGGCTGAAATTTTTCCTCGATATTTTCTTTTTTCTGGGATCAGTTCGATATCTTTATTTTTGGTGTCCGATGAATGTAAAAAAGTGTATCGGTGAACAATAAAAACTTGACGTGTTTTTTTTATATTTTTTACGGGATTTTTGTGTAGAAAAATCGTAATATTTAGTTAAATGTTTTGAGGGACCGTTTTGTATTTTTTTTTACTTTGGGCCAGTATATTAGTAACAATTTTTTTTAAATAGCTTATGTGTTGGGCCTCATGTTTAAAGTGTTTTTTTTTTTATATATGGGTTTTTTTTTAATATAATGGGTTGTACGTTTGTGACACATATCATTATTTTTAAAGTTATTAGGTATCGAAGATGTTTCCGCGGGTATTTTTTTTATCTGAATAAATCGGAACTTTTGTAATATTTTTTTTTCCTCCTACTTTTTGCATACAAATTTAAAAAAAAAAAAAAAAAAAAAATCGGGCTGGCCCAAGCCAGCCGGCCCAAAAAGGTACTGTAGCAATCCACGGACAAAACGGCAGCGTTTTTGTCCGTGAATGCCAGTATATTAGTAACAATTTTTTTTAAATAGCTTATGTGTTGGGCCTCATGTTTAAAGTGTTTTTTTTTATATATGGGTTTTTTTTTAATATAATGGGTTGTACGTTTGTGACCATATCAATTATTTTAAAGTTATTAGGTATCGAAGATGTTTCCGCGGGTATTTTTTTTATCTGAATAAATCGGAACTTTTGTAAAGCGCATGCAAAATGTTCCATGTGCCTCGGCTGTGGGTTCTATTATGTATGTTGTGAGATGTACTCGCCCTGATGTTGCGTTCACTCAGAACATAACAAGCCGATTTCAACAGAATTCAGGCGATCTTTACTGGACTAATGTTAAGAACATTCTAAAGTATCTCAGGAATACTAAGGACATGCTTCTAGTTTACATAGGTGATATAAAATGAGATCTCAGGGTATCTTGATACACTGATGCTGGATATCTGACGGATGTTGATGACCTCAAGTCTTAGACTGGACATGTGTTCGTTTTAAATGGAGGTGCTGTTGATTGGAAGAGTGTCAAGCAAAGCATTTTTGCTAGAAGCTGAGTATATTGCTGCCTATGATGCTTCTAAGGAAGCCGTTTGGGTTAGGAAATTCATTTTTGGGCTTGGTGTTGTTCCCATAATTGAAGAACCCATTAATATGTATTGTGATAATACTGGAGCAATCACTATAGCTAATGAATCTGGAATCAATAAAGGTGCTAGACATTTCCATGCCAAAGTTCACTACCTTTGTGAAGTTATTGAATTTGGTGACATAAAGTTAAAAAAAGTTCACACAGATGATAACTTAGCTGATCCTTTTACTAAAGCGTTGGCTTTTCCAAAGCATTCAGAACATACTAAGAATATTGGAATGTTTCTAGCTAGTAGTCTCATGTAAATTTGTATCTATTAGTTATTTGGATAATTGGGATTGTAAGACAATTTTATTTGCTGATAAATAAAGATACTTGGTATTTGTTTTCATTCATATAATAATTGTTTATCCTATATTTGCATATTTAATCCTTGAATGATTTATCATTCTAAATATGTCCATAGTCGGTTAACATTATTGGAGTATTGTTACATAAGACAAATGTGAGTGTTGGTTATATTCTTTGAATATATGGATGGTTCTCGCCAAACTCATATGTTATTCACAAGGGATGCATATTGGACACCATAACCTTCGATACTTACTTTATGGATCCGTTGTCATAAGTAAAATTTCGAAAATGGTTAGTTAAGTCATCCTTAGACTTGAGAATACAAACAAGTTCTGGTATGTGTGGATATCACTTTTTAATTCTAAGTCAAACGTTGTCCTGAAAATGGTAGTTATAAAGACTATTATTGGAAGTGATATGAAGCAGCATTAGACAACACTTGTATTCGACAAGAATTTATTTCACCACTTGATATGTGCAGAATGATACCTTGGCGCCTTTCTAGAATTAATCAGATAATTGTTTGGCCGAACCCAAAGGGTAATGCAAGTTGATTCTTGATTACATTTGGTATATCTGTATTGAATTCTATAACGAGAATCTAAATGATTAAACTATATGGAATGAGTTAGGATCCATATCCATGGTTTAATGGTATTTGAACAAAGGGATGATTATAGCAAGAGATAAAATAACCATGCTACTGAGAATGTTTATGAAACTTGATCTCAGACACTTCTAGTTTTAAAAACGAATGTGAGTGTTGCTAGACGTTTCCGTCGTTAGTGTATGGGCTATCTGCTACTCCAACTCCCAAGTGGGAGCTGTTGGTTTATGTTAGTTGGATACGCGATACACAACTAGGAGTGTGTGAGCCTATTGGGGGCACACACGATAAAACATTTAGAGTACGTTTTAATCTCACGAAAACTATTTAAAGTAAACCGTTTGGACACGAAATGAACTAGACAAGAATCCCATAGATATCCTTATGATTTGGCCGGCTATAGAAGGCTAGAGAAGGTTCTTGGGAAGTGTCTAGGTTCATTAAGTGAAGATAAAGAGGATTAATAGAGTTGTGATAATGATAGGAGTGTAGTTTCACATCCTTATCATGAGTAGGGATTTGTGGCTATTTAAAGCCCAACCCCTAGCTCATAAATCACGAAATCACAACCCTAGAAGATCAGAGAAATCGGTTCTACTC
The DNA here is from genome assembly GCA_026074375.1 of Tanacetum coccineum. Lineage (NCBI taxonomy): Eukaryota > Viridiplantae > Streptophyta > Magnoliopsida > Asterales > Asteraceae > Tanacetum > Tanacetum coccineum. The sequence continues at coordinate 6,982 of BQNB010084996.1, forward strand.
TTCTCCTCTCCAAAACAGCCGAAACAAAACTATATACCAAACAGTCTCCTAATTCGGTTAGCTTTAAAACCAGTCTTCTATTTCGGTTAATGGTTATTGGGCTATTTCATTAGAGATTCGAACCCTAGATCACTTCCAGAGGGTTTATAGTATTGGTATATATATTGTCAAGGTGTGACAATCGACGGATTCGGGCTAGGGGTCGTAGAACTCTAATTCGGTTGTACTGTAGCAAGGCTACAACCGAATTCGGTTCAACCCTTATTATTATTTTCTGTAATTCGGTTCTATTCCAAGAGTGGGTTTAGGTGATCGGTTTTCAGAAGCACTTGGTTTACTTATTGTATTGGATACACGTGGGGTTTGGACTAGCATCCGGGCGTGCTTGTTTACGTGTTTGTGTGAGCACTGGTAGAGGTGACAACTTAGTCACTGGTTTTCTCATTCTTGGTTTATTTGATTTGCTGGTGACGACGAGGGTATGTTCCTATTTATTTTACATGTCCTTTAAATGTGTTTTATATGTATGTTAATTATTGTACTAGACTAGATCCATATCCGCTGCGTACTCGTATGAGTTAATGGTTAACTTGATTGTTAAATTCCAACAGTGGCATCACGAGTCAATTAGTTTAGTATTTATGAATTACATACGATGTTAACACGCTAGGGCTGCATGTAATTGGATTATTTATTGTTTCTATTGTAAATTATGGCAACGACATGCAATCCTTGCCATAACTAAATAACCAACCTAGAATGAACACAAACATAAAATGATAAAAAGAAGTATAGATTAAAATTAAATTGTTAATTAAGTTGCTATGTTAATCTATTCTTGTTTTATCTCGGCTGTAAGACTCACGCAATCATGTTATATGATGTATGTGGCGATCTAGGCACTTTAGCAGAAAACCTAGTGAGAGTCTTATGGTTCTCCAATTGGGGAAGACTCTTTTGAGAACTCGAGGCATTATGTGATTTACTGCTTTCATTTTAAGAGTTGTTCCTCAATTTTCAATCCATTATTAGTCTGTTTTAATTGCTTATATGTGATATGCCTTGTGTCTAGTCAATATTTGCAAAATATAGATTTTATGAAACTCTTAAAACCGGACTAATACTTATAAAGTAATTTGGATTGAACATGTCTAATATTACACACATAATTTTATTCCTTGTGACCAATTATGTGTTATTTGTGAAACCGGGGTTTTTGGACAAATTAATATGGACATAAAAACTATGAAATTTGATTTCTTGTGAAGCTTTAGTTTTACATGCGCGATATGGGGTTGAATTGATCTTTAATTTTCTCCCGCCCCACTACATGCTTCGGCATATGAGGGAATTATTGGAATTACTTGTCTTCGGACTAAGTAGGAGTACAATATAGGGTTGATCAATTTGTAATCCCACCATATTGGCATCAATAAAACTAAATGTTAACAAAAGGGGTTTCTTAACATACATAGCATCATTAGTCAATTGGAAGTATGGCTCACCCATTATGGACAAACTAAAAGAGAAGTTTAAGGCGGGTTGAAGTAAGATTCCCCAAATGAAGTCAGGTTTTTAATACGCTTCGCGCTGACCTGTTTCTCCGCTTCTTTGTGCGTCCTAAATGGAGCTACCGTGAACATTTGACAAAATGATTGCTATACCAAAAGGTTAACAAAATGTTTTCTTAACTTTGTGCTACAAGATGTTTTGCATGCTTCTTGTACACAACTTTGTCACATTTATGTGTATACCCTTATATGAAGTTTTAAGTCTATGCCAGCCAAACCTAGAACACGTGCCTTTGGCTTGACTTCTCTGGTCAGACCTAAGGGCCTTGCCAAACCCATGGCGAATTTTTTTCATAGGTCAGACCTATATCAATTTTCGCACGTTCTGTTTTGGTGGACTTAAATCGAGTTTCCTGGTCAGACCTCGGACCCGAGGCATAAGATGAGACCAAATATGCTTTTGACATTACTATAAGAGTTACTAATGTCATTAGTCTCATAAATCTAAGAGTTGCATTCCATGCAATTAACGCTCGTCGCTTACCTCTTGCCCTACTTGTTTACACGTTGGTCAGACCTTCTGTAATAAGTGGGAGGTCAAGTTGGATCTTAGTCTTATTAGTAATTAATTGGGTAGTTAATTCCTTTAAGAATTTAATTATCGACAATACTAATATTTGAACTTTTTCACAATTGTAGATGACAACCTCGTCAGCTAACAATTCGGTCTTCAGGGGCTTCTTCGAGAAGCAAAAACTGACTGGACCCAACTTTATTGATTGGTATAGACAACTTAGGATTGTACTATCAATTGATGATAAGTTGAATTACCTAGAGCAGCCACTTCCTCCTGCTCCTGTAGCTCCTGCGGGTCAGCATGTTGCTCCTGAAATCCTTGCAGCTCATACTGCTTGGGTTAAAGGATCAAAAGAGATTGCTGGACTCATGCTCATGACCATGGAGCCAGAGATCCAACGAAATCTGGAAAATCTCCATGCTAATGACATGCTAAAGGAGTTAAAAGCTCTGTTTGCCCAGCAAGCAGAGCAGGAGCTTCTACAGACTACGCGTGATTTTCACGCCTGTAAACAGGAAGAAGGGCAGTCAGTTAGCTCGTATGTTCTGAGAATGAAGGGCTATATTGACAATCTAGAGCGTTTGGGGCACCCCGTGACACTTGGCCTTGCTGTGAGTCTGATTCTTATCGGTCTACGCAAGGAATTTGATGGGTTTGTGCAGAATTACAACATGCATAGCCTGGGGAAGACTGTTAACGAGTTGCATGCTATGCTAAAGCTCCATGAGCAAACTCTTAATCTGCCCAAAAACAACGCTCCTGCTCTACATGCTATTCGAGCTGGTAAAGTCCAGAAAGGTAAAAAGCACAACAAACCGCAACCCTCAAAGGCTGGCAGGGGACAAAATCAAGGGAATGGGAAACATAAGCACGCTTTTGCTCCCAAGCCCAAGATTCCCCCTCCACCCAAGAGGGAAGATCCCGCAAAGGACTCAATCTGTCATGAGTGTGGTGAGACAGGACATTGGAAGAGGAACTGTCCTCAGTACTTAGCCGAGTTGCTAAAGAAGAAAAAGAACGCAGCCTCTGGAGCTGGTGGTGGTTCAGGTATCTTCGTTATAGAACTCAATACTTTCCTTAATAGATCATGGATCTATGACACTGGTTGTGGTACTCATATTTGTAATACAACGCAGGGTCTAAGGGCAAGTAGGAAACTGAAGCCGGGGGCTCTTAGCTTGTACGTGGGCAATGGTCAACGTGAAGCTGTGGAAGCAATTGGCAACTTTGATTTATCTCTCCCTAGCGGATTAGTTATTGTTTTGAACAATTGTCATTATGCTCCTTCTATCACTAGAGGAGTAATTTCAGTTTCCCGTTTGTACGAAGATGGTTTTATTAACCGCTTCGTGAATAATACAATTCAAGTTTCTAGGAATAACATGGTTTATTTTAGTGCTATCCCGAGGGATGGTATTTTTGAAATTGATTTGTCCAATTCTTATACAAACGAAAATTCTATATATACTGTTAGCAACAAAAGAGCCAAACTAGACTTGGACTCTGCTCTCTTGTGGCATTGTCGTCTTGGACACATCAGCAAGAAACGCATTGAAAAGTTACAAACATGATGGACTTCTCAATTCAACTGACCTTAGGGCTTTTGAAAAATACGTCCCTTGTATGTCTGGTAAGATGGCAAGGAAACCTTACACACATCAAGTGGAAAGGGCCAAAGACTTACTTGGACTAATACACACCGATGTATGTGGCCCATTGAAGATCACTCGAGGCAAGGAGCGGAACTACTTCGTCACCTTCACTGACGGCTTTAGTCGTTATGGTTATGTTTACCTGTTGAAACAATAAAACATGAAGTGTTTAACTTTCAAAAGTGGTTTCAAAAGGAAGTAGAAAATCAACGGTAAGACCATAAAATCGCTACGTTCTGATCGTGGGGGCGAATATATGAGTCAAGAGTTTTTGGATCATCTCAAGGATCATGGGATTATCGCCCATCGTACTCCTCCTTACACTCCACAACACAATGGTGTGTCGAAGAGGAGAAACAGAACCCTACTGGATATGGTTCGATCTATGATGAGTCAAACAACTCTTCCAAAGTCCTTTTGGGATTATGCTCTTGAGACTGCTGCACGCATTCTCAATATGGTTCCAACTAAGAAGGTTGAAAAGACACCATACGAAGTATGGCATGGGCAAGCCCCTAAGTTGTCTTACTTAAAAGTCTGGGGTTGTGAGGCACTTGTTAAGCGAGATACTCTTACCAAGCCTGACAAGTTAGAACCCAGGTCTATTAAGTGTATCTTCATAGGATACCCAAAGGAAACAATGGGTTATTCTTTCTACTACCCACCCGAGAACAAAGTCCTTGTTGCTCGGAATGCTGAATTCCTAGAGAATAGTCTTATAAATCAAGAAGCAAGTGGGAGTCTAGAAGATCTTGAAATTATTCAAGAAGAAGATACGCATCCTTCTATAGACACTAGCTTAAATCATGAAGAGGATGATCTAGAAATAGATGAACCTCAAAGTGATATCATTCCCATTCGTAGGTCCACAAGGACACGACGTCCCACAGATCGCATGTGTTTATACATCGATGCTGAGGAACATGAGTTAGGGGATCTCGGTGAACCCGCTAACTATAAAGCTGCATTGTTAGACCCTGAGTCTGATAAATGGCTTAATGCTATGAATGTGGAAATGCAATCCATGAAAGACAACGAAGTTTGGATCTTGGTTGAACTTCCCCTAATGCAAACCGTTGTAGCAAGTGGCTCTTTTTAGAAAAAGGACGACATGATGGAGCTGTACACACTATAAAAAAGCCTTCGGTCTTTGTGCGAAAGGCTTTACTCAAACCCCATGGATTGATTATGACGGAAACCTTTTCGCTGTTGAGACATTAGGAGCTATTAGGATTATTATTTTAAAAGGGGGGGCCCAATAGCTGCGTACTATGAATATGAGATTTGGCAAAATGGTGTCCAAAACTGCCTTCCTTAATGGATATCTCAATGAGAGGTTTACATGGAGCAACCTGAAGGCTTTAGTCAATCCAAAAAAATCCAAAAACCGTGTTATGCAAGCTGTGAAACTTTCATTTATGGGCTTAAGCAAGAATCAAGGCAATGGAATAAGCGTTTTGATGATGAAATAAAGAAATTTGGTTTCAGTCAAAATGCTGATGAGCCATGTGTATATCTAAAAGCTAGTGGGAGTAATGTCACTTTCCTAATCTTGTATGTCGATGACATATTGATCATGGGAAACAGCATTCCAATGTTACAAGATGTTAAATCCTACCTTGGAAAGTGTTTTGCTATGAAAGATTTAGGTGAAGCTGCATATATTCTTGGAATCAAGATCTATAGAGATAGATCACGACGGTTGATTGGCTTATGTCAAAGTGCTTATATCGAAAAAATCTTTAAAGCGGATTCACATAGGAATTCCAACGTGGAGTATACCCCATGCAAGGATAAGCTTAGATTGAGTAATCTTAAGGTGCCTTACACTGCTGAGTTGAAGGCGCATTGCAAGTGTTCAATATGGCCTCGGCTGGGGGTTCTATTATTATGCTGTGAGATGTACTCGCCTGATGTTGCATTCGCTCAGACATACATAGCCGATTTCAACAGAATCCAGGTGATCTCACTGGACTACTGTTAAGAACATTCTGAAGTATCTCAGAAATACTAAAGACATGTTTCTAGTTTACGGAGGTGATATAAAACGAGAGCTCAGGGTTTCTTGCTACACTGATGCTGGATATATGACAGATGCTGATGACCTTAAGTCTCAGACTGGATATGTGTTCGTTTTGAATGGAGGTGCTGTTGACTGGAAGAGTGCCAAACAAAGCATTTTCGCTACTTCATCTGCAGAAGCTGAGTATATTATGCCTATGATGCTTCTAAGGAAGCCGTTTGGGTTAGGAAATTCATTTCTGGGCTCGGTGTTGTTCCCACAATTGAAAAACCCATTAATATGTATTGTGATAATACTGGAGCAATCACTATAGCTAATGAGTCTGGAATCACTAAAGGTGCTAGACATTTTCGTGCCTAAAGTTCATACCTTGCGAAGTTTATTGAAATTTGGTGACATAAAGTTAGAAAACATTCACATAGATGACAACTTAGCTGATCCGTTTACCAAAAGCGTTAGCTTTTCCAATGGCATTCAGGTACTTACTAGGAATATTGGATGCTTCAGCTAGTAGTTTCATGTATATCTGTGTTATATTTAGTTATTTGGATAATTGGGATTGTAAAGACAATTTTATTTTCTGATGAATAAAGATACGAGGTATTTGTTATCATTCATATAAAAATTGTTTGTCCTATATTTGCATATTTAATCCATGAATGATTTATCATTCTAAATAAGTCCATTGTCGGTTAACAATATGGGAGTATTGTTACATAAGGCAAATGTGAGTGTTGGTTATATTCTTTGAATATATGGATGGTTCCCACCAAACTTATATGTTACTCACAAGGGATGCGTATTGGAAACCTCAACAAACCTTCGATATGTTTACTTTATGGATCCGTTGTCATAGGTAAAATGTGATAAATGGTTAGTTAAGTTTCCTTTGACTACCCCCCCCCTGTGAATACAAACAAGTTCTGGTATGTGTGGATATCACTTTTTAATTCTAAGTCAAACGTTGTCCTGAAAATGGTAGTTATAAAGACTATTATTGGAAGTGATGTGAAGCAGCATTCACAACACTTGTATTCAACAAAGAATTTGTTCCTCCACTTGATATGTGAGAAGAATACCTTGGGCCGCCTCTCCAGTATTAATCAGATAATTGTTAGGCGACCCAATAGGGTAATGAAGATGTTTCTTGATTACATTTGGTTTATATGAATTGAATTTATAAATAACGAATCTAAATGGTTTAAAACTATTTGGAATGGTTAGGTTCATATCCATGTTTTAACTGGTATTTGAACAATGGGGATGATTATTAGCAAGACAAAATTAACCTTGACTATGAAAATGTTTATGAAAACTTGATCTCAGACACTTCTAATTTTAAAAACGAATGTGAGTGTTGCTAGACGTTTTCGTCGTTAGTGTATGAGTTGTCTGCTACTCCAACTCCCAAGTGGGAGCTGTTGGATTATGTGAGTTGGACTAGCTCGGTCACGACTAGAGGTGTGTGAGCCTATTGGGGGCACACACGAAAAACATTTAGAGTGCGTTCGTTACTTCACGTAAGCTACTAAAAATAAACCAAAGGGCAAAAAATGATTAAGACATGAATTCTACATTATCCTAATGAGTAGCCGGTTACAATAAGGATTCAATATTGTGTCTAGATTCATTTTTTATAAGATGATAAGGAAGAGTTTTGATAAGGGTTGATTTGAAGAGTTGTGATAAGGCCTAAAATATTAGTGTTTTACTCTTATCACAATTAAGGTTGTGAGGGTTTATATACCCCTCCCTTCTCTCTCAATTCATACGTGACATTCAATAACAGAAACTTCCAAAATCAGTTGCAAGTCTTTCCTTTTCATCTAAAAGCAGCCGAATAGTATAAACCTTCTTTTAGGTTTTTCTCCTTTTGGTTCCTTGTTTTCTAGACTGTTTAATTCGGTTACCTTCAAGAAGCTTATCCACGTGTTTATTGGTTCTTGGTTTATTGGTTCTCAAGTGTGACGAGTAGTAGAAACCAAGTAGTGTTTAGTCGTCATTGGTATACAAGGGTTGTATTGGGTTATACGTGAGGTTTGGACTAGCATCCGGGCGTGCTTGTTTACGTGTTTGTGTGAGCACTCGTAGAGGTGGCCACTTAGTCACTAGTTTCTCATTCTTGGTTTCATATACTTGCTGGTGTCTACGAGGGTATGTTTCCTATTTAATTTACATGTCCCTTAAATGTGTTTTATATGTATGTTAATTATTGTACTAGACTAGATCTATCCGCTGCGTACTCGTTAGAGTTAAATTGGTTAACTTGATTGTTAAATTCCAACACTTAGTTGTACAACAGGTGCAGCGCTGCAACTACAACGTGAGCTCCAATGGCGTGAGGTACTTCACAAACACTCTATCTCAAAATAATTGTCCACAAGGAGAAAATATACAGTTCAAGGAAAGGGTAGATATGGACACTAAATTAACTATACATCTTCATCTAAAAGAAGATTGTTAGTTTGGGACATTTAGGATAGTTAGGTTATTTATAATTTTGGGACAGAGGGGCACAAGTTTCTGTATAATCATACTGCTGTTTTGCTATCAGGTTGCATTAAGTATATAATACTTGATGAGTGTTCTAGTGTACCAAGCCTCTAGACTTGGGCCACATTATTACTCGGGCTTTTGGGCCCAACCTGTCAATAACGGGCCATAGTAAAACCCAATCTCGCGTGGGCCACGGCCCGAACCCAGCGATCCGTCCGCGGATCCAGTTATAGACAATTCGTCCGCGGATCCACCTATAGGACGATCTATCCGCGGAAAACATCCGCATCCGTTCAACACGATTATCGTGGATCCTTGCCCGACAACGGACCCACTCTGGCCACTACTAAAGTAACCAAAGTACTAGGAAACCCTAGTACTAGACACCTATAAATAGGGATCACAATACACCCAAAAAGGTATACAATTATTCTTATTCTCTCTGACATATACTCAGACAATATGAATACTTTCTTCTCACGCCGGTCCCTAATCGTGGGGTCCGTTCCACTGGTTAAGGCTTAACGGTTTATGTTAGCCTTAATTATATTAAGTCAAACAAGAATGTTATCGGTCTTACAAAGTCAAACTAGGTCTTGTATTGTAATAGGCTAGTCGGGTTCAACGGGCTTGGTTTGTAATCTAATATTGTCTGTGTTTCGGGCTCAAAGCCCAAGATATGCCAAGCCCGGCCCATGTAGAAAGCCCATACGCCTACTAGTTGGCATTGGGTATAAATAGAACCCTCTCCACACATGGAGAGGGTGTTGGTTACCATTTCATCACTTGTGTGTGTGTGTGTAATCTTCCACCTCTCTAGTTTCTCTCTAATAAATCTTCCAACTTTTCTCTTATCTTTTTTCTACCTTTTTGCTTATTGGTATAGCTTATTGATTCGTTGATAGTATACACTTAAAATACACAAGTAAGAATCAATGATAAAAAGATTCCGGAAGAGATATTCCCGGGTCGTATGTCCCAACGAGGCTGCAATTGAAAATTATCCTGGTTTGATGAGAAATTGATGCAAATGGAAACACTGATATATAATTACAACGAAAATTAAATAAAACTCTCTAATTTATCTACGGAGAAAACAGCAAAGGACATGGGGATCTTAAAAAACTACGGGAAAACCAACAATTAGTATATAGGGGAAGTCCTAAAGATTAAATCTATACTTAAAATACGGGGAACAGAATCAGGTATCGGGAACCCAAATATACTAAAAATTAAGATGTAATGCTATATTAAATTAAAATTCAACAATTAAATCCTAATTAAAATGTATTTGAATATAAAGAAAACTAGAACTGAAACGGAGTCGTTTGAATAGTAAAACGAAAAGAAAACGGTAAATCGCACCCGGTTAAAACGGGTATTTGGAATGAATATTTATAAAAAAATTAAAAACCTATACTAAATTTTATATTTTTCCTAGACACTAAATGACAAAAGGGGGGCAAAAAAAAGGGGGGAGGTGGGGGGGAAAAAAAGAACCAGCCAAAGAACAAAAAGGGGGGGGGGGGGGGGGGGGGGGGTACGAAAAAAAAAAAATCAAAAAAGGGAGGGGGGGGGGTGGGGGGGGGGGACAACAATAAAAAAAAACACAAAAAAAATTTTATAAAAAAGAAAAATATTTTTTTATTAATTTTTGGATTTTTTATGAATTTTTAAAGATTAAAAACTAATTAAAACTAAGAAAATAGAAAAAGACAAAAAATAAAAGTTATAAAAATTCTGAAAAAATAAAATTAAATAAAGAAAAAGTTAATAATTCTAAAAATATAAAAATGCCCAAAAGTTACTGATTAAATTAAAAGTAATTAAACTAATTAAATTTTAAACCTAATTTAATTAATTAATTAAATAAACTAACTGTGGTTAACCTAAGGACTAACAGTGAAAGGACTGAAAGGACAAACGGGGTAACAGGCTAACTAACCACAGGGACTAACAATGTTAACTATAAAAGAGAAAATTACACAAATGGTCCCTGAAGTGGACCCCGATTGCAAGGTGGGTCCAACAGCTTATTATGCAAAAGCTATAAAAGCAAAGTTGTAAAGGGGACTTAGGAGAACATTTTTCATAAAAGGAGTATAAGCTGAGATGAACTAAATAAGCTAGAAAATTAAGGTTTGTTGGACAGCAGGCTTATGTGAGCTTATGGCTTATTTTTTTTTCTTTTTATGATTTTAAGCTACAAAATAAGCTAAGACTATGGGAATAAGCTAATAAGGCCAAGGGAGGCCTAATGTTAAGCTAGGGTCACTAAATAAGCCCTGAGATAAGCTAAAATTAAAATAAGCTATTCTAACAGTTTAAAAAAAAAACAGAAATAGTGAACTTTTAGCCTATAAATTATGCTAATACTAAGAAGCTAAATATGAGATTTAAGCTACTAAACATAAGGGCCTTACCTATAAGCTATATTAAAAAGCCAAAAGATCCAATAGCTTAAGGTTAAATAAGCTAGAAATGTGGGGCTAGATTTGGTGCTCAGCACCAGGGGAGGTACAAACAGGCCTTAAGGGGCTTTTTTTTAGCTTAACACAATAGCTCTCTCAGAGCTTATTTCCCATGACAAACCCATGACAGATTTAAAAGGGTTGTAATGAACTTATGTCAAAATTAAGATTTTATGATAAATCCACTAAAAATGCTGGTTTTTTTGGGTTGAAATTCAAGGCCTTTTAAAGGAAATTGGCATTTGACTTTTTTAACAGCTGACTAACACTTACACAAATGAAAAGACCAAAGGCTCTTTTCATGGTTTTAACACTTTCAAATGAGGCCAAGAAAGAGATACATAAGCTTATCTAAACTTACTTAAGCCTAAGCTTATAACTTATAAGAAAAATGACTCGATTTTTAAGCATTAACAAGAACAGAAAATTTTGGTTTTTTACTTTAACACAGTATTGATTAAAAATGACTATGAAACAAGCCTACACACTCAGCCAAAAGTGGCTGGGTGTGTATGTATGACCCATTGAAATTCCCTTTTGACCCATTTTAAGTATAAAACCAAACACCCCCTTAAATATAAAAAAGGCTTGTAAACTATTTTTTAGTGAAGAACAGGTTTTTATAAAGGTGATTACAAGTAAGGTTTATTCATTTTAACACACTCTTACACAAGATAAACAGACTTAAAGAGATAATATGAGACTTTTAATTTTGACAGTGGTCACTTGCAATTTTTCAAAGAAAACTATGAAATTTTCATTAATATTTAAGAACTTACAACATAAAGCTTTTAAAATAGAACTGAGGTACAATAATGCAAAAAGAAAGACTTAATTAAAACTTTAAACTAAAAACAGGGTGTAACATGGTGCAAAAAACTTCGGCTTGCTTTTCTTTCTTTTATAGAAGTCCCATAGGTCTTCTTTTGTGCTAGCTGTGTTTTGTTTGTGTGCGTACAAACAATCCCCAAAGCAATCCTAGCCCTTTGTTGGCCTTCTCATTATCTCAGCCATTGATGGGTGCTTCGGGTTGAGTGAACTTGCCAGGGGAGAGGGTATAGGGGTAATGGGTAAGTGGGAATTGGTGAGGGTGAGCTGGTGGATGTACTAGGGTAGTGGGAAGGCAAGAAAACCATGGGAGAGGGCTGTAATGGTTTGGCGGGAAGGTGGTTATGGTACCAAGTGGTTGCAGGATTTTAAAAGAAAAGATTGGAAAAGATGCAACTATAGTCCCTTAACTCTCTCTCACTTTTCATTTGGTTTAGCCGAAATTTTAGTTATAAGTGAGTTTGGAAAGTGGCAATTAAGGCCCCTCTGGTTTTATAACAAAAAGAGTAAAAGAAGGTTTTGGGTAATTGCAAAACTGGTCCCTGCTGTTTTATAACTAAAAGGGGTAAAGAAAGTTTAAGCAATTTGCAAAACTAGCCCTTGTGTTTTATTTTCCTATTTTTCTTATAAAACAACTTTTAAAACTTGGCATTTTTGGCCCTTTTCTTTATTTTTATCATTTTTAATTATAAAACAAGGTTTTTAAAATTTACATTTTTGGTCCTTGAGTTTTATAAAAAAGGGTATTGGGCTTTTGTTGGGCTTGGGCTTGTATTGGGCCCACTGGGTTTGGGTTTGGGCCCAATAAGGTGTGTGGGCTTGTATTGGGCCCAATTGAGTGTGTCTGGGCCCAATAAGGTACAGGTTTGGTTATTGGGCTTTTTCAAGCCCAATAAGGTTATGAAGTGGGTTTTGTGTGTACAATGGCTGAGATTGGCTGTAACTGGGCTAGGATTGGGCCTTCAAAGTCTTCACAGTCTTTGTCAATTGCACACAAATGGGCTGTTGTAATTGATTGAGGGCCCATTTGGTCTTCACAGTCTTCATAAATATACTATTGGGCTTTCCCGGCCCATCAGATGGGGTAAGATTGCATTCAATAGTATTCTTTAGTTCCGGCTACGGTTTGACTGCTGATTCTTCAGTATTGACTCTGACTTTGACATTTTTGGACTTTGGCCTTGATTTTGCACAGTCTTTTCCATTCCATGCTCAGTTTTGTCATTTTGGCTTGGTTTTCTGTCTTTTTATTGATATCCACTTCCTGCACAATACAAATGCAAAACAAACATATATTTGGCAGTTTTTGTCTGTTTTTGGTCATTTAAGCTCGTTTTCAGAGGTAAAAGATATGTGTAATTAAGCACTTATCAAATCCCCCAAACTAAGGTATTGTGTGTCCTCACGCAATGTTATGAAGTAAACACGTAAGCCCCGTTTTCACCATTTTCTGAATTTACACTAACTACAACTAATATTTTTGGATTTTCTCATTTTTTAACAAATTTTGACTTTCTGTATTTATCATACTGGGTCATAGAATGAGAAAGCGTTGATATGGAGTGGATTACGGATTGTCCTGAGGGATAAATTTTCCCCAATCGTCCTCGATTTTGCACAATTCCAAGCTATGCCACAAATAAAACAAGTTCATTGTCGATTTTAAGTGTATATGTTAAGCCCTCATACTTATGACATGTGAATTTTAACACTACCAACATGGATATACGATTGAATGTGTGTACTCATTTTAATTAAAACCATAGTTCAACTTATTTTCATGTCATAATTCAAAATGAATCATGACTAAGCAACAAACTTATTAAGACTTCGTAACTTGATTTGAAGATTTTAAACTTTAGGAACTTTTTGCACATTTTTGACAGCATAATCAGAAGTTCTTTAAGTAGGAAATCGTTGCTTAGTTTGAACCCTACCTCGTGGTTTACGGAGCAGGATATCCACAACAAACGACCGGTGTTCTTTGTTTGAAAACCCCCCGTTGCTAGCGTAGAGGGAAATACATCGACCCTTATTCTAATATGGATAAGGATTGGTGTCTAGTCTGTTGATAACCTCACCATAGGTGGGGGACCTTTCTTCCAAGTGAGATATCACGACACACCAAATTCCTAGAAGCAAAGACGTCTTAGTTTGAACCCCCACCTCGTGGTTAACGGAGCAGGATATCACGACACATCTTTTACTTGCTCCATAATATCAACTGCATGCTTCATTGGCAAAATTTCAATATTCATGCATTTTTGCATTCACATTTCATTCATGCTTCTTTGGCATTTATCTTTTAATTACTAGCAAAAAGCGAGATTTTGTAGTAATTAAAAAGATAAATGCCAAAGAAGCATGAATGAAATGTGAATGCAAAAATGCATGAATATTGAAATTTTACCAATGAAGCATACAGTTGATATTATGGAGAAAGTTATTTAAAAGATGTGTCGTTGATATCCCGCTCCGTTAATCACGAGGTGGGGGTTCTAACTAAGGACGTCACTTTTGCTTATAGGAATTTGGTTTTTATTTGTGTCGTGATATCTCACTTGGAAGAAAGGTCTTAGGTGAGGGTTCAAAACTAAGGGGGGGGGACACAATCCCTTAGCTTCATTAGGAATTAAGGTGTTGATGTGATTTCCCTCTAGCTTAGCAAACGGGAGGTGGGTTTTCAAACTAAGAACACCGGTCGTTGTTGGTGATATCCGCTCGTTAACCTCGATGGTAGGGTTCGAACAAGCAACGCTATTCCTAGCTTAAAGGAACTTATGCTTAGATGTCAAAAAATGGTTGCAAAAAGTTTAAAGTTTAAAATATCGAAATTTCAAGTTAGACGTCTTAATAAGTTTGTTGCTTTGAGTCTTGATTCATTTTGAATTATGGACTATTGAAAATAAGTTGATCTATGGTTAAATTAAAATGAGTACACACATTCAATCGTATATCCATGTTGGGAGTTGAAATTTCACAAGTCATAAGTATGAGGGCTCTCTTACATATAAACTTATTCGACAATGATCTTGTTTAATTTGCTTAGCTTGGAACGTGTGAAAAATCGAGGGACGATGAATTTATCCGTCAGGACATCGTAGATCACTCTACCGGACGGCTTCTCATTTCTAAGATCCCAGTATGATATATAAAGAAAGTCAAACTTGTTTAAAAGAGGAGAAATAATCCAAAAAATATTAGTTGTAGTTAGTGTAAATTCAGAAAATGGTGGAAAACGGGGCCTTTTTACGTGTTTGCTTATAACATTGCGTGAGGTCAACGCAATACTTAGTTTGGGGGATTGTTAATGTGCTTAATGACAATATCTTTACCTCTGGAATAACGAGCTTTAAAATGACCACAAACAGACAAAAAAACTCGCCAAAATATATGTTTGTTTTGCATTTGTATTGTGCAGGATGTGGATATCATCAAAAAGACAGGAAAAACCAAGCCAAATTGACAAAACTGATGCATGAATGGAAAACGACTGTGCAAAATTCATTGCCAAAGTCCAAAAAAAAAATTGCCAACAGTCAGAGTCAATACTGAAGAATCTGGCAGTCAACACCGGAAGCCGCGAACTGAAGAATACTATTGAATGCAAATCTTAACCCATCTGATGGGCCTGGGGGGAAAGCCTCAATAGTTATATTTATGAAGTCTGGTGAGACCAAATGGGCCCTCAATCAATTACAACAGCCCATTTGTGTGCAAATTGCAAAGACTATGTAGACATTTGAAGGCCCAAATTCTAGCCCAGTTACAGCCAATCTCAGCCATTGTACACACAAAACCCACTCCATAACCTTATTGGGCTTGAAAAAGCCCAATAACCAAACCTGTACCTTATTGGGCCCAGACACACTCAATGGGCCCAATACAAGCCCACACACCTTATTGGGCCCAAACCCAAACCCAATGGGCCCAATACAAGCCCAAGCCCAAACAAAAGTCCCATTTACCCTTTTTTAATAATATCATCGGACCAAAAATGGTAAATTTTAAAAACCTTGTTTTAAATTAAAATGATAAAAATAAAGAAAAGGGCCAAAAATGAAGTTTTTTTAAAAGTTGTTGTTTTATAAGAATAATAGGAAATAAACACAATCTTAGGGCTTAGTTTTGCAAAATTGCTTAACTTTCTTTACCCCTTTTAGTTATTAAACAGCAGGGAGGGGACCAGTTTTGCAATTACCCAAAACCTTCTTTTACTCTTTTTGTTATAAAACCAGAGGGGCTTATTAGCCACTTTCCAATCAATTATAACTAAAATTTTGGCTAAACCAAATGGAAAAAGAGAGAAAGATGAGGGACTATAGTTGCATCTTTTCCAATCTTTTCTTTTAAAATCCTGCAACCACTTGGTACCATAACCACCTTCCCGCCAAACCATTACAGCCCTCTCCCATGGTTTTCTTGCCTTCCCACTACCCTAGTACATCCACCAGCTCACCCTCACCAATTCCCACTTACCCATTACCCCTATACCCTCTCCCCTGGCAAGTTCACTCAACCCGAAGCACCCATCAATGGCTGAGATAATGAGAAGGCCAACAAAGGGCTAGGATTGCTTGGGGATTGTTGTACTCACACATAACAAACACAGCTAGCACAAAAGAAGACCTTTGGGACTTCTATAAAAGAAAAGAAAAGCAAGCCGAAGTTTTTGCACCATGTTACACCCTGAGTTTTTTAGTTTAAAGTTTTTAATTAAGTCTTTCTTTTTGCATTATTGTACCTCAGTTCTATTTTAAAAGCTTTATGTTGTAAGTTCTTAAATATTAATGAAAATTTCATAGTTTTCTTTGAAAAATTGCAAGTGACCACTGTCAAACATAAAAGTCTCATAATATCTCTTTAAGTCTGTCTTATTTGTGTAAGAGTTAATTGTGTTTAAATGAATAAACCTTACTTGTGATCACCTTTATTAAACTGTTCTTCACTAAAAAAAAATTGTTTACAAAGCCTTTTTTATATTTAAGGAGGATTCATGTTTGCGTTTATACTTAAATGGTGTCAAAAGGGAATTTAATGGGTCATACACACCCTAGCCATTTTGGCGGAGTGTGTAGGCTTGTTCATGTCATTTTAATCCAATACTTGTTTAAAGTACAAACCAAATTTTCATGTTTCTTGTTAATGCTTAAAATTCTGTTCATTTTTCTTATAGTTGGATTAAGATAGGCTTAAGTAAAGTTTAGGAAAAACATTGGAGAAGGAAAAAAGAGTACAGCTCTCGGCGAGTACTCCACAACTAGATCATCCTACAACCAACAAACCAAAGAGCATAAACAATCTTGGACCACCATAGAAAACATCAACGAGACAATCCAATCAGCGAGGTAGGTAACTTCTAAAGATGAATCATCATCTGAACATTATTTGTCCTTTTAAACTTGCATGTGATAAGCTTGAGATGAACTGTAGACTTAATGATATCAATAATCTGATTCGGAGACCTTTTCGACTTCTTGAAAATCCTATAATTCCATTCTTGCCAAATGAAGTAGCTTGCAGCAGAAAAGATAAGCTTGGCGATAACACTTCTAGTCGATCTCATCTTGGTTATCGAAATGAGAAAATCCAAAATAGAGCTAAGATCAGAAGGAACGTTAGTAGGGATGAGCATGGGTCTAGAACCGGTGGAACTGGAACCGGAACCGATGGATCCGAGAACCGAAATTTTAAGAAAAATAGGAACCGAGAACCGAACCAAATAGTTTTTTTTGGTTCCGGTTCCGGTCCCGGTTCTGGTTCCGGTTCCACCGGTTCTACCCGGATAGGAACCGATATCTATAAGAAAAAAATCTCATGCATTAATGAATTAAGCCAATAAAAAGCAAAAAAAAATATTTTTTTAAAGCATTTAATGCACCAATTAGCAAAGAGCAATATCATTTAACAACTAATGCATAAGTAAAATAAACAACCATTTAATAGTTATAACTTAACACAAGGTTTCAATAATTGCATAACAATCTGAAAAACAAAAAAAATAACTAACTTCAAAACTTTGTCCAACAAAATAACTAGAAACGTTTATATTTCCCCCGTTTGTTTCTCTCTTTCGGTTAGTTTCTCTAATTGTTCTTCCATATCTTTCACAATCTCATCGTCTTTAATAAGATCTTCAACATCATCCCAATTAATTTGCAGTATTCTCGCGACTTTCTCACCATAGCTTGGGGTGCAAAATCAAAGCTTCATCAAATCGTCGATGACAAAGTGAGTTCTATAGGGTCTCAATACACGTTCCACAGACCGTACTAAACGCCGCTTCAGATGCCACAGTTGAAATTTGAATTGCCAAGATATCTATCACAAAAATATATATAACACAAAATCACAAAACTATACCGATTTACACTAAAAATCAAAGTAAAAGGGTATAACAATGTAACATTTGGATATAAATAAATTGTTGTTCAACCTCTAGCCATTTTGAAACAAGAGTGAAAGCGAGGACAATTAATTTAGTGTAGGCTTAATTTTTCTTAAATTTCAGTCTTAGACCCGTTTTACCGGGTGCGTTTTACCGTTTCTTTTCGTTTTACATTCAAACGACCTCCGTTTTAGTTCTAGTTTTCTTTATTTTTCAAATTAACTTAATTAGAATTTAATTTTAATTTTTAATTTAATTTAGCATTTATTTTCTTAATTTTTAGTATTTAGGTTTCCCGATACCTGATTCTGTTCCCCGTATTTAATTTAGATTTAATTTTAGGATTTCCCAATAATTAATTATGCTTCCCGTAGTTTAAGTTCTATCCATATTAACTAATTTTGTTTCCCGTAGTTTTTAAGATCCCCATTTCCTTTGCTTGTTTTCCCGTAGATTAAATTAAGTTTTATTTAATTAATTTTAGTTGTAATTATATCAGTGTTTCCATCATATATTCTCCATCATTCAATTTCTCATCAAACCAGGATTACTTTCAATTGCAGCCTCGTTGGGACATACGACCCGGGAATATCTCTTCCGGAATCTTTTTATAATTGATTCTTATATATTTAATCTCTTTGTGTAGATTTTGACCTTTTGCCTTGGTTAAGGGCATTTGGTTGAGATTTGCATTTGTGTTATTTTATATATGTATACTATTTGACGAACCAATGGTTATAGTTTGGCACTTCTTCAAGGTCATTACTATATTCCGAGTGTCTAGCGTCATATAAATAAAATGCATCCTTTAATTCATGGGCGACTTTTAACATCTCATACGTAGAATTCCACCTCGTCACACAATCACTAACCAAAAACCGATCCGTTTGTAATTTGGAATCTACAACACATTTTTTAAACTTGGTGCTTCTTTGTGTTGAAAATTTGATGTACCTAACGGCCTTAGTTACACGCTCAATCGGGTTACTAAATTCCGTCAAACCCTTTTTCACAATCAAGTTTAAAATATGTGCAAAACACCTAATTTGAAAATGTTTTCCACCATCATACATAGGGGGCAAGTGTCTTACCAAATAATCAAGTGCCTTATTATTTGTACTAGCATTATCGACGGCAATTGTCATAACATTTTTCAATCCCCACTCGGTTATGCATGTTAATAACTTCCTACCAATATCATCACCCTTATGACTATTTATTGGTATAAAATTAATGATACGTTTATGCATAACCCATTCATCATCAATAAAATGAGCAGTTACGACCATGTAATTAATCCTTTGACAATGAGATGTCCATGTATCCGTTGTAAAGTGCACAGTACTCGTTTTTTTGCTTAAATAACCCTTTAACTTATTTCTTTCATCTATATAAAACTTCATAACATCCCTAGACAACTTATGACGTGATGGCAAAACAAACCTAGCGTTTAAAGCTTGTGTATATTCTACAAAAGCCTCGTTCTTCACAAAAGCAAATGGTAGCTCTCCTATAACAAACAACTTAATCAACGCTTTATAAATTCTATCGTCATCATGTTTCCATGTTGCAACACTACTAGTACCACCTTCAACACTATTGTCTAATTTAAATTGCAACGTACCTTGTTTATCTTCTAAACGTGTCGGGTTTTGTTTACAACTCTGAGTAATATGTTTTCTTAATGTGGACGTACCATTATCCGCAACAAGTCGAGTTTCACAATACTTGCATTTTGCTATCTTCCTTCGGTTTCCATCTTCATCTTTTTCATACAACACTTCATAGTATTGCCACCATTCAGATTTTTCTTTCCCTTCGGCTTTAACTTTTTTACCCTTTGGAGTTGTTGATGTCACCGACTTCCTTTTACCCAAATTCGAACCCGAGTTGTCACCCTAAAAAACAATTACAAAATAAAGATGTAAGATTACCTATCATGTGACAATAAACAATATGATTACAAAGGGGGGTTCAAGTGACCACTAGATACACCTAGCCACGAAAAGCAGAATGTAAGCTCTACTTGTAATCTTGTATCATTTTTTTGTCTTGCTATTTACTTGATATGTATTCACTAAAGATACTTGCCTACTTGTTCTTTTTCATTCCATCTGATGCATATATACAATGAAATGAACTAGAGATCAATATCAATATTTGCATCGAGATATATAACTACAGTATGACGACAAGGATAACAATATAAAATTTCACAAAGTTACAAATCCATCATGTTAACATAGATCATCATGTTAATAAGTATTGATTTTGATGCAAATCAATAAAAAATCCATCATGTTAACATAAATCTATCATGTTAATATAGATCATCATGTTAACATCGAGAGACATAACAACATTATTATTTAACTTATGACGCACAAATTATATCATCATTATTATTTAACTTATGACGTACAAATTCAAGCAACAAGTTGAAGGCGGACAATTCTTGCATCGAGATTAATTCATTATACAAAGAAAAGAATTAGACATGTTTAAGATCGTGAAGCAAGAATGCAAATAAAAATCAAAAATAAAACTTACCTCCATTGTTTTGATAATGATTTTAATAGATTAAAGGTTAGGGTTTAAGGTGTTTGGCTGTGTTTATAAAGTAGGCCCTAGGTTTTTTTTATGGAATTAGAATATTGGAGCGTATAATTTAAGTATGGAAAATTATTACCTAATTTTAGAATAATTGGATATTTGGTTCTTTTGCTCATCCCTATCCGGGAGTGTTACTTCATAATACAACAACACAAGATACAAGAGAACGACCACTAAATGTGTCGTTTGAAAAGTAATCTCGTTGGTTTTCTTGAAATTGATATAACATTTGTCCTATAATTGCATCACAATGAAAAGCTTGAAAGTAATACAACGAGATTTGATCATTTGTATGTAAGTAGAAATCCATGAATGAAATCTTGTCAATTTAGACTCCAATGCACATCAAGTAAGCCAAGCATCTAATTCGTCTGAGAAAAACATGCTTAAAAGTGTCAACTTAAAGTTGGTGAGTTCGTAGGTTTGTTTAAGTATAAATGTTGCACCAAATATTTGCAAAGTGTGTATGACCATTTAAACCCTTATAATAGTCACAAAATTGTACGTATGAAAGTTGGACCGCAATTGTTCAAAGTATGCATTATAATTAAAACCATCACAAAATATTTCAAGTATGTATTGCCCAATAAGTGATTACGATTACTCTAAGTTCATGAAACTGCTGCGTAGACTTATATGTATGCCACTTTATTCAAGGCACAGTAATTGTTCGTATGTACGTGGTTGTTGGTCCTGAAGATACCAATCCAGTTGTGTTCCGACACGGTATAACGTTCGTCTCCAGTGATAGCTAATCACCGAAACGGGGATTGTCAATCCCAAATAGATCTATTTTATAACATTCACGCTTACCCTCTGAGTAATTCACAGTTCATGCAACTTAAGCTAATCCGAAATCATAAGAGTAAAGTATAGTTGTTGCGTCCATAAGTAAAAACAATTATTGTATCTCACCGTGAGATATACAAATGAGTGTATAACAAAGTTGTAACGATTTTGTAACGAGTATGTAAACGAATTTGTAACCAAGTTACGAAATCAAGTATCCAATCGAGTATGTAAAAGAGATTGTAAATGAATATGTAAACAAGTCGTAA